>BMAO01019866.1:0-121854 GCA_019973975.1 Trichonephila clavata | reverse complement strand
GTTTTACAATTTAAGCAATGTGTATGAATAGAATTGTGTAATTTGTACAATGGGGATTGGTCCACTATCAGGTGGACAGGAGGTACCCTCCTAGTTTTCATAAAAAAAGGATTAATTAAGAAAATTGATTAGAGTTTATGATATTTTGTAATAATATTAATTAAATTAACTTCAAATCACTAATTCATTTTAAATACATATTAAACAAATGCAGTTTTCAATGTGAGAATTTCATTAAAGCCAAACCAAAATATGGTAAACTAGTCAATTAAATACTTTGTCAAGACAAGGTTAAAAATTTTGAAATCCATCACCAATTGTCATTTTAAATTCTTGTCTAAAATTAATTCAAAGCAATTGTGGTTCTGATTTTCTAATTTAAATTGTTTAGTAAAGTTATCAAAGGAGAATAATTGGTTTCACAAATCAAGTAGATTAGAGTCTGGGGCTTGAGGAGACAGATAGAAGTGTTTCATACAATTCTAATACTGTTTGTATTGTCTCATTCTAAATGATCCTTTTCTTCCTGTAAAATCCCATATGTATGAAAAAGAAGATACTAAAACTATATCATTCTATTCTCAAAGTCGGACCCCAATTTAACGAACTAATCAAGACCGAACACTTTGTTTCTTAAATTGGTGTCCTAACAAAATGCAAATTTTTGTGCACTTACCTTTTGGAAATTCTATAATAAATAACTACATAAAAATATCCATAGCTAGAAATTACATTTTTTTATACAACAGCTAAAAGTACTGTTGGTGAATTATTACACACCAGTTAATTGGAAATTTTAAAATACTGATTAATTGATTGGGCAATCTTTTTGATTCCTCACCCGAAAGAGTTTTTTTGTCAACCTTTGCATAAAGTGTGGTTTCACAGTTTCCAAACAATGTAGAGCATTAGAAAATGTAGCAGTTTTTATAAGTTTCATTATCAATTTCTACATCAGAATCGCTATTCATTGGCTTCGACAAATCAACAATTTCCTGAACTTCAGTTGCACTGATCGGCAGTCTGTCATCTAAAGTAACATAATTGTTAAAATTTCAAAATACCCCTTACATTGTGGAGTGAGAGGGTATAAGAAGAGATTTAAGTTTCCTGTCACCCATATTCAAATCACATTAAGTTGCATCTGCTCCCTTTCCCATCAAAATTTGATACTTACAAGAAAAATCCTTTCTCTGTTCCAGACATAAAGGACAATACGAAAAAAATCCAAGTTTTTCTAATACAAATTAATAATAGTAATAAAAAAAATTTCAGCTGTTGAAATAATTTGTTAATTTGGGGTTTATTATTTGTGAAGTAGGAGTTTTGCATTCATTTTAATTTGGGAAAGAGAAAAATTCATTAAATCGAGGTCTGTCTGTCTCCCCCCCCCCTTCTGAAATTTACTGTGGTTCGAAGTCTTTTCATCAGTGTTGTGTAGAAGTTTAGAGAGGGGAATAACCATGTCAGAGTCATCCTTGCCATGGGAATGAAGTTCAAAATTATGAGGTCCATCACTTGAAGACCTTTTATGCTTCTAAGTCTGATGTTAATGAACAGTCATTCAACTCATTCTTAAATTCAAAAGAAAAATCTGGAATTAAAGTAATTATTAATATTTTTTTCCTCTATCTAACTCCAAGATAAAAAAGTAATATTAAAAAAAAAGTTGGAAAAAATAAAATTTTACTGTGTTACATTGAGATAACTATACATATACATATGTGAAAATTGATCATCTGCTATATCTTGCCAATTTTTGAGTATGGTAAGGTTATGTATAACTAGGTAACCTTATTTAAAATTTGAATGTTAATATTTTATAATGATAAATTTCATTAAAAATTATAAACCTTTAAGTTTTACCTTTTTTTTTAACATTTAGTTTGCTTACTTGGTATCAATGTGGGGAATACTGCTACCAGGACAAGTCGATTTGTGAACTATCTTCGAAACCTGCTACCTTCTTCAGATACAGGTGTGATGGAGTTAGCTGCTTATGCTATAGGAAGATTGGCTTTGGTTAGTGGTACATACACTGCTGAATATGTTGAGTTTGAAGCCAAAAGAGCTTTTGAGTGGTTGAGTGGAGATCGACATGAGACAAAGAGGCATGGTGCTGTAAGTAGAAACAAAATTGTGGTTTTAAGAGTAATTTATAATGTACTTATTATTAGTTTCCAATCTGTAGCTTCCTTCGGCTGTAGAAGACATTGCTTTTGGTTTCAGTTAAAGCTGTTATTGACCAACTTGTTATGTACTTGATAATGAGATTTAAAATTATTTAAAGTGATTTTTTTAGAAGCAACATCATATGTAAACTAGTTTATAAATTCATGATATAAAAGCAACATATAAAATTAAGAGTGATTTATTTTTGAAATTCAGTGATTATAAAAAAGATTATGAATTGGCTGGAAGGAAGCACAATAACTGTAGTTTACCTTGATTAAGTTGATAAATAAAAGTGAAATATTTAAATATTAGTAAAATAACTGAAAAAAAGATTGCCTACGTATTATACTGTTTACTTTTTCTGTTGCTAAATGCCACGATTTGCTGCCTCTAGCAAAAAACCATTCCTGTGCATGTTCAAGCATAATAATTATAAAAGTGACAGCATTTGGTGATGTCTTTTGCATTGGCAGCATCTTATTTGGTAAAATTGGTCAATAGTTAAATACGTAAGTTCCTAAAAAAAAAAAAGAAACCATTACAAAAATTATTGAAAAATACCTTGAGATTTAAAAATCATCTTATAAATATAATTTTAGAATACAAAAGTTATAACTAGGCTTTATGTATATATATAAAAAAAAAAGGTTTACGGTACTTTATTCGAAAAATGACTTTTCGTCAAAATCCAGATAATGTTTATTGTATCTCAGCATTTAATCCTGTGATTATTATAAAAGAACCATTAAGTAATTATAATCACTACCAGTTTTAGAAGAAATTTTGATAAATCTTTATTAGCTTTTTTTGCCAGAAGTGACTTAAATAATAGTTATTGCTGAAACAACCTCCTAGTAGATTTAAATTCTTGTTGAATTAACAAAATTAATGGTTCCTAATTTATCAAAATTCATTTTGTGTGTAATCTGTTGAAAAAAAAAAATTAATATTAAAATGGAAATAATTTTTATTTCAGAATCTTAGAAAGTCCTTTATTAGACTTCTCATTTCTAACCTTGTTTTTAAATTGGATATTTGTAAGACTTAAGTAATGAGGTTATGTTGGCAGAATATAGATAAAAAAGATGTTTGATATTGAGATTGTATAAATATTTTTGATTAAAAAAGGAACAGAATAATTACATACATTTTATTATTGTTATATGTTATACATATATTTTTTTAGGTTTTAGTTCTAAGAGAATTAGCTGTATCTACTCCTACATTCTTTTTCCAACAAGTTCAGCAATTTTTTGACTGTATTTTCAATGCATCAAGTGATCCAAAGGTAAAAATTAAATTTTGAAATAAAACGAGAAAGCTTGTTTGATTATTCATTTAATTTGTTGTTAACTATTTATTTTAGCCTTCCATCAGAGAATCAGCAGCTGCTGCTTTACGGGCTGCATTAGTTGTCACAGCTCAAAGAGAAACAAAGGAAACACAGAAGACATTTTGCTACAAGGTGATTTTTAAAATTAACTCGATTTTTAATATTTTCAGAAAAAATTTTGGGTGAGTAAGATTGTGTTTTAAGAATTAAAATATTTCCCCCCTTTATTATCTCTGATTTATACTTTAAGTATTTTGATGTATAATATTATTTTTAATTTTAATAGAGCAATCTATATTTCTGATGAAATTTAGGAGAAAGTATACATGCTGTGAATATTAAATTGATTGGATTGTATAATATTTGTTTGTATGGTCCAGAGTAATTTGTATTATTTTTTCATATTTTTGTAGAATATTTTCTCGCATTTTTATTTGAAAGCATTTTTTAAATTTCTTATTTTGATTTTTGGCATTAAAATCTTTTTATATGAATGTTCAAAAATAAGGTTATAGACTACAGAATAATGATATATATATGACAGGCCCCAGGCCTGCTGGTTAAATGAGGAGGGCATCATCTCTATAAAATACTTCTTTATTCCGCTTCAATCATATAAAATCCAACTTGGCGGCCCTTTGGCGCGCAACCGAATAGAACAATAGACAGTAATTCGACGAGGAGTCACCAGCTAAGCATTTTCGAGTATGTGTTCTCCTTCGTCAGCGCTCACTCCACCTTTACATAGGCTTATTTACCCACAAATCCTTATGCGATGGTAAAGAGTTTGCTCTATTTTTATTTATTACTCACTTAATTTTGAAGCTAATCTTTTCAAACCTGACATATCTAATATATAAAATTCTTGTGTCACAGTGTTTGTAATCAAACTCCTCCGAAACGGTGAGACCGATTCTTATGAAATTTTGTGCCTGTATTCAGTAGGTCTGAGAATAGGACGTAAACTATTTTTCATTACGATATTGTAATTAGTTAAAAAGTTATTAATTAAAAACCTTAAAACGCTTAATTCTCTTAACCCTGCGCGTTATTTTCCCCGCCTAGCGTCGCGAATTAACACAGGGTGAAATTTTTCGGTATTCTCGCCGTTATTTAAACAGCCATCCGGTTTTTGTTTTTTAAATCAGACAAAAAATAATTACAGAATCGGAAAGATCATTTCTTTCGCCACGATGCAGTATAATTTTTTTTGCAAAATAATATTTTCTATGTTTTAAGATTTTTTAAAAAAATAATTTAAATTGATGCGTTTTTATGAAAATTATTTCGAAATCGTTGTGTATGAATTTATTTTCGTGTTATGAAAACTATATTCTTCACTAAATAACTTCAAGCCTTTTTGTTTTAAAACCAGTCATTTAAAAAAATAAAATGATCAAAACTTTTTTTTAAGATTTTTCGAAAAATTGTCGAAATTTTTAACTTAACATTGAATAATTCCGTATTTATTTAGATTATCACATGAAACTTTTGTTACGTTTGTAGAATAATGTTATCAAACTTCTGTGCGAATATTGAAAAAATTGCTTAAAAATTACGGATTTAAAATTTTTTTTTTGAGTAAAATTTTTTATTTAAAAGTCCTTTGTTTTCGAAATTAATGTGTGAAGTTTGAAAGCATTAACTTAAAAATTAAGCCCTAAAAAATAAAAACTTTAATAAAAAAATATGCGATTTTACAGTTTGCCAAGCCTTGGCGTCGAAAAATGGTTTCGCGCCAAATAGCTTTCAACTATTTCACCTGAAATTTCACATCTAACTCAAGGGTTACACCAAAAAGTTCTGACTTCAACATGCGAAAATCTGCAAATTTGGCGAGTAAAAAAAACGCGAGTGAAAAAGTTATTTTTACTTCAATTTTCATCATTTTCTCTTTATATAATTTTCAAAATTAAATCATTATTGATGTCAGATTAAGATGAAAGAATGTATTCAATACATTTCTGAGATTCATTTAAAATATTTATCTGTATCAAATCAGTGATTTAAAAAATAAAAAGCCAAAAACTTTTTTGAACAATTTTTAATAAAACACTCAAAATACTTAAATCAATCGTTTAATGATTTCTTCTTTAAAAAAGATAATTGCATGAAACTTTATTCCCATGTGTCAAACATTTAAAAAAATCCTCACAATTTTACTTCAAGATTTAAAATAGTAGTGAAATTTTGTAATTTGATAAATTTCTACTTTTCTGTCTTTTTTCAATATACAACTATTTTTAAAAAGGCTACATTTTCGTTTCCGAGGACTAAAAAACTGCAAAGAAAGAATTAAAAAGTGGGTGAGTGATTTATAAATTCGCACTGTTCACCTACTCGAGAGTTTTTGGCGAAGGACTTCGAAATGTTAAGCCACGGTCAAGTGATGAAGACTACACCTGAGCTTTCACCCATCTCTCCTAATTACCACACCAACTTAAGAACAAATTTCGGAAAAGGGAGTTTTTATGACATAGTTAAAGAAATCACACACATAAGTGCTATCGTTCTAAGGGAAACAGGAAATTCACATGGGGATGAAGTTATTCACTCGGTAAAAGCCCGTGCAACCCCGGGGTAAGCAGAGAGAAAAGAAACAAAGAAGTAAAAGCAATTTCGGAAAAATAATATTGGAAGTGCTGATTTTGTCAAGAGAAGGGAAAATGTTAAACAAGAAAGCCATGATACGCACTCACGGGCCATGCCCTCACATCGTACGTGTCACACCCACACAGAAGTGCTGGTGTCAGAAATAAAGGAAGAAACTAACATGGGGATTAAGTTCTACCCTCGGTAAAAGCCCGTGCAACGCCGGGCCGGGTCAGCTAGTCTAATATATAAAATTCTCCTGTCACAGTGTTTGTAACCAAACTCCTCCTAAACGACCTGACCGATTCTTATGAAATTTTGTGCGTATATTCAGTAGGTCTGAGAATAGAACGTAAACTATTTTTCATTCCAATATTGCAATTAGTTGAAAAGATATTAATGAAAAACCTTAAATCTAATATATAAAATTCTCCTGTCACAGTGTTTGTAACCAAACTCCTCCTAAACGACTTGACCGATTCTTATGAAATTTTGTGCGTATATTCAGTAGGTCTGAGAATAGAACATAAACTATTTTTCATTCCGATATTGCAATTAGTTGAAAAGATATTAATTAAAAACCTTAAAATGCGTAATTGTTTTACCCTGTGTGTTGCTTTTTTCGCCATTTATTTCGTTTGGTGTCGAAAATCGGTTTCGTGCCAGATGTGTGACTTTTCTATGTTCTACCGTTCAAATCGACGTGCTCATGGGTTACAATAGCAAAATGGGTGTCTATAGCAAATCAAAAATCACCAAATTTGGCGAGTGAAAAGTTTTTCCCCCCATTTTTTTTGTACATATCTTTAATTCAAAAATTCCTATATTGCATGGTTTATAAAACAAAAATGTCTAAAATATTTGCGAAAAACTTAATCTTTTTTTACTTCATTTTCATTATTTCAAATAAGTGACACGAGATAAATGAAACGGCTAGACCAATTCTTTTGAAATTTTGTGAGTACATTCAGTAGGAAACAGGTGTTGCGTAAGGACTTGATGTCATACAAATCTATCGATGCAGTTTACGATACCAACGTAGCTGTAAATTATCCAGCAGAGTTTTTGAGCTCATTAGATTTGCCAAGCATGCCACTGCACCATTTACAACTGAAGGTTGGATCTCCGGTTATTTTGCTTCGTAATTTGAACCCACCATGGCTGTGCAATGGCACGTGATTAGTCATCAAAAATTGATCGAAAACGTTGTCGAAGCTAGCATTTTGAATGGCAAGTTCCGGAAATAAGATGTATTACTACCACGTTTTCCTATTATTCCCACAGATGTGCCAATTGAATTCAAACGGATTCAATTTCCAATTAGATTGACATTAACAATGACAATCAATAAGTCTCAAGGCCAAACGAAGTCTGTTTATGGCTTAGATTTGGTCACACCATGTTTTTCACACGGACCATTATATGTGGCATGTTCTTGCATGGGTAAACCATCCAGTTTGTTTGTGTAGGCTAAAGATGGACTCATAAAAAATATCGTACACTCCATTGCACTAAGAAACTGATAATGTTTTTTTTAATTGTCATAATTTGTGATAGAGATGTAATTTGAAATTTATTAGTTAAAATAATAAAAGTACAAATAATTCAAAAAATGAATATTTGGTGTTTTGTTACTTTTATAGGCCGTCATTGTTCACAGCTTTTTATTTCTCTTTCAGTCATATACCACATCCCCACACACTTAAAATGAGTTAGTTATTTTTTATTTGACTACCAAAATATTCAATAGAAATAATTTATATGGCAAAACAACATTTGCCGGGTCAGTTAGTATATATATATATATATATATATATAGATGTTAGATTTTTTTAGTTATAACGGATCTGCTTTTTCATATTTAGGTATGTACAATTTGTAAATGAAAAAAATTTGCAATGAAAATCTTACATTCTTATGTATATTCAGACTAAGTCTGAATAATGGAGTTAACTAAATGTGTATAAATTTAAAATACCAAAACATCTGTAAAAAATCATTTTATATTACCTAAATAATGAATAGTTTTATAAGTTATTAAAAGTTTGCAATTTCTGCAAAAACAATTATTCTGTTAAAACTTCCTCGCTACAATATTTTTGATTATTTATTTAAATCAGGTTTATAGACAAACTGATTATTATCCTGTCAATAATACTCATTTTTTTAAAGTTTTTGTTAGAAGACATTCCTTGCCTCTTCTTTTTATCAAAATAGTATCTCCTGGGAATTTTTTAAAAAATATTGTTCCGAATTTTGTATAAAATAGTGTAAATAGTCTGTATTTGGATGTGCAATGCATTTATATTACGCTATGCTATATTTATTTTACGTTAAAATTGTAATGTTCACAAGCAACACCGTCCCTTATGTTATAATGGCAATTCAATGGGAACTTGGTGATAGAGCCATGTTAATGAGTTTGGGACCCTCTGGATTCTTCTAGAAATTATTGGAGAAATCCACTAATTTCACGATTTATGACGCAAGCGCATCTTTCTCTGAGTTTCAGCCATGGCTATTAATATTGCGATACTCACCGCAACAAGTGAGTCTTGTTTTGACTATCGACTAGTAAATTTCCCTTGACTGTGATTAGCTTGGCTGTGCTTGTGAATAATCTTTTACTTATGTGCATTTTAGATACTGATTATTGTATCTGAGTGCTGTTGAAGGTGTGAAGACCTTCTGAGATTTATTGTGTGAATATTGCTGCTGTATCCTGTATTTCAAGGATTTTTTCTGCGACAATAAATTATTATCGCTCTTAAATAACTTACTTGTTGTTTGCGACTGATTTGCATAAAATCCTTGAACCTCGATAAGCGTAACAATATTTATGTGCTTACCATAAATTGCAAAATCATTAAAAATTCCACATATAGTTTATATGCAAACTTAATTTTTTCCCCAAGACAAAATTATTGCGTAAATGTAACTGTGTATATGTTTTTGTTGTTGCTATATTCATTCACTATTGGACAAAATCATTTCCTTTTAACAAATCAAATGAATTTTTTCCCCAGGCTTTTGTAAGCTGCCCTTTTTTTAAATTGAAAATGAAATTTATTCAGTTAGTCTAATTTTTTAGTTAGTTTAACTAGTATTCTTAAACCTTCATCGTAATCAAGTGCTCGTTTATTTGCATAAGCTTATATTTCTGAGTTTCAGTGGTAATTGAATAATTCTTTTATATTAAGTAAATTACACTCTTCTCTTTGTGAAATTTGCAACTCTTTGAAAGAATCAATCCAGTTAAATGAAACTTGTAGGAAAGGCAAAACATATCAGGATATGCAAATGCTTAGTCATTCATGTGTGCATGGGTAGTGAAACACTCTTCACTTCCAAGTGACTTGTGTATAAAAGCACTGTGAAATTGCTTTTGTGTCTATCATCATTTAACAGCTGAAGTTATTACAAATCAATATACTTTGACAGAAGTCTATGTAAGCAACTTAAAGAGTTCAGATGGGTTCACATGATTGGCTTCTTTGTAGGTTTATTTTTGTGTTGTGAAATCACCACATGAATGGGACATAATGCTACTACAATGATGTGCGTGTGGAAGTGGTGGATCATTTTAAACTGAACAAAACTTTGGCGATGAGTTATGCCATATGTCACTAGGGAATGATAGACACCCAATTCGGCATGCCGACTGGGTACTCATCTGATTGATTATCAAATCCTCCCAAGAGCTGACATGATAATAAAGCACACGTTTGGGTGTGTTATTGTTTGTTCCTCTCAGTTTACCAACCTTTGCTATGCCATGAGCTGTTGGCCACAATCATGTAGTGGTTGTTTAAACTTGTGCCTGGCGTTGTTGATTTGCAGGTTCAAGTCCTGATGTCACTGAAGACCCACAGGAGCTGATTTATGTTAAATCTGTAGTGGCTCAAAGACCTCATGTTTTCATGGTGTGGAAAGGAGTGGAGTGCCAGCTCAGATGTTGTTCTTGTCACCTGACTGCAATTTAAATTATGTGGTCCATTACCAATAGTCTAAAGTCTATTATCAATATCTTTCAAATGGCAAATGCACATGTTTGACATTTTGGTTATCTAAATCTTCTCCTTGTTGGGGGGGGGGATCCCTTGGAGAAAGTCCAAGTGAAGGGAAGAACGGAGGGATATAGGAGAATTGAGAAGTAGCTCAACAGTCACAAAATTGCATCCATAGGTAACTTTATTTTGTTGAAAAATAAACCTTTAGACACATCAAATGTTTCTTCTGGAGAGTCCAGATTTTTTATTTAATAGTAAAGAAAAATAATAATTTTTATTATGATAGATCAACAAAGTAATCATATTTAATTATTAAAAATTTGCTGAAATGTTAATTTTATCTGAATTTTTCTTGATGAAAAAATTTAAAAAAAGGTTAATTTTACAATCCCCCCCCCCCATCAAATCACTTTTTATTTTAGCAGCATTACTTCAATACCAAAAGTTTAATCCATATTTTGTTCTTACATAATGATTTTATCGAGCAATTTAAATAAAATTATGCCCCAACTCAAACTCAATGGTGCAACAGCCCATGAGGGCCAGGGCCTTCTGTGCCCATCCCAGTATACGTGACCATTGGGCACTGAGGTGCATGAGCAGATGTCCCAATCAGGTGGTCAATATAAAATTATATGCTTCACAAATTTTTAGTATCGATTTTCCATTTATGGAACATGGGAAATTAATGGATAATAATTTTTAGATATTATCATCAAATTCATTCATCAATTTCATTTTTGTAATTGGATCTTGTCTAAATTATAAGATTTTAATGTTAATTTTTGTAGTGTTGCAAACTTTGCTTCTACTAGAGATAGAATTTCACTGGGAAAACTTATCCTGTGTAAGTTGATGATTCTTCTGCACTAACTGATGATTCATCAATATTATAATGAATTTTTGAACAAAGGTATGTCAGCCTCTCATTTAGGGAAGCTGAATACATATCAGTAACAGTAGTAGCTAAAGAACTAATCTAGGTGATATGAATGTTAAATTAGTTTAAAAGTTCCCAGGTAATAGATATAATTTTTTTTTTAATATCTTGAGAATTGAACAACAATTAATTTTTAGTCTCCAATTGAAAATTTAAGAACTAAACATATTGACATTGAAGTCATTTTTTCTTAGGAGACTAGTTTTTGATAATTTTTCCTTATAAAATACATACAAAAGCAAATTTGGCAGATTTGATTACCAAACCTCTGCCAAAAATTTGTGGTATTTTGTGAGTAAAATTTTTCAATGTTTGTTGTTGCATAATCTTTTGATGTTTTAATATTAATGTAGTTCAAAGTCATTTGAATGCGCTTTGAATTTTGAATTAAGTTTTGAGGGGTTTTTAGAATATTAAAGTTTGAATATAAAATATTCCCCTTTTTCTTTTTATATTCAGCTGATTTTCAGGAATCCGGATGTAACTTTGGGGATGTGATTTTTTTGGTTATCTTCCCGTAGGTGTTCAAGTGACCTCAGAACCACTGTGAAGGGTGGGGTGGGATGGAGAGGGGTCCCCATGTATAATTTTATCCAAGTGCACTATGAGCTAGTGTGGAAAGTTGGGAGTCACCATTAGCATAAAACACTGTCCTCATAGGGGAATATTGGATTTTTAAAACTTAATGAGCAAACTTTTTTATGAATACTTCTCACCCTATCTTGGTTTTCTGACATTTAAATTGTTATTTATTGTATATATATTAATAATTACCTCCTCTGTTTTTATTTTTTGATCTATTATTTCAACATTGCAAGCTTTGTATATTAGCATTGCATCCCTGTATTATGTTGGCCTTCCTGTATTATATCAGTTTATTCTAGAATTATTAGAACATTGCTCATTGTTTGAAGTACTCTCATTTGTGAGAGGTAGACTATTAAGAAAAAAAACTAATGTGCTTTTTTATTTTACAAATTCTGCTTTTCAGGATGTTACTTCACTTTAAACTTGATGTGAGGGCATCAGTGGCTCACACAAGGTGAGGGGGGTGGGTCCTGGGCTTTCCATAGTCCTTGATTTTTCCCCCATTTGACTATAATTCTATGTATATAGTACATAACATTTAATTATTTGTTATTAATTAATGCTAATTATTTATTCAAGAATTAATTTTTTACTGTTTTTTGCTCTCCCAAATCCACAAAATCTGAAGGAAATGATAGGTGGCGTATTGGAGCATGATACAAGAATGGTGGCCTTTCGACCCCCCCCCCCCAAATTCCTGTGTGTGCCACTGCATGGCATCATTTATCAGTTTTTTGTATTATTTTCAGAAATATAGTTTTGAGATATGTATAATTAAATAGAACATGATTCATTCTATAATTTAATAATATTTTATGTGATGAATTTAAAAGAATATTTTTTAAAAATGTTTTAATGCAAATATTTATTGGTTAACTAACAGAATTATGCATATTTGTGTATAAAAAATACTATCTGAGAAAATACAAATGATTTACTCTTAATTGTTCATTGAATTGACTAGTTTTTTATTGTGTTATTTTTGCAGTTAAATGAAATAGTTTCTAGTTTTAAAATGCCATTTTGCAATATAATAAATTTAATAACATTGCTTAATAACCACATTCCACATGTTGTAATATTATTGGGTTGGCAACTAAGTAATTGCGGATTTTTTTTTAGAAAGTCAAAGACAATTTTTTCATGGAACTAAATAACTTTATTCTGTAATGTAATGCCCATTTTGATCAGTGACCTTTTGCCATCTTTCAGGCAGCATCATAATCCCACGTTCATAAAACTTCTGGTTTTTATTAGCAAAAAACTGAATCAGGTACGATTTGACATCATCATCATTATTGAAATTTTTACCATTCAAGGAGTTTTGTAAAGATCGAAACAAAAGTAATCAGATGGTGCAAGGTCAGGACTATATGGTGGATGTGGCAAAACATCCCAACCAAGCTCCAATAATTTTTGCTGAGTGACCAAAGATGTGTGTGGTTTTGCATTGTCATGATGGAATACAACACCTTTTCGATTTGTCAATTCGGGCCGCTTTTCTTCAACTGCATTGTTTAATTTCGTTAGTTGTTCAATGTAGACATCAGAATTGATCGTTCGGTTTTGTGGTAAGAGTTCAAAGTAGACAATTCCTTTGTAATCCCACCAAACTAATAACAAAACCTTCTTTTGGTGAATATCAGCTTTTGATGTTATTTGAGTTGGTTCACCTGGCCTGCTCCACGATTTTTTCCACTTGATATTGTTGTAAACAACCCATTTTTCATCACCAGTTATCAGTCGTTTTAAAAATGGATCATTTTCATTACGTTTCTTTAGCAAATCGCAGCTGTTAATGCGTTGCGTTAAATGCGTTTCTTTCAGTTCATGAGGAACCCACGTATCGAGTTTTTGAACATAGCCAAGTTGTTTTAAGTGATTTTCAATGCATGCATGTGATACATGAAGCTTCTCTGCAATCTCACCTGTTGTACTGTGACGATCCGAATCGATTATTGCTTTGATTAGGTCGTCATCAACTTCAACTGGACGACCAGAGCGTTTTTCATCTTTGAGTGAAAAATCACCAGAACGAAATTTGGCAAACCAATTTTGACACTGCCGTTCTTTTAAGGCTTCGTCACCATAAACAGCACATAACTTTTTATGAGTTTGCGATGCGTTTTTCCCTTTGCGGAAATAAAAAAGCAAAATATGACGAAAATATTCTTTTTGATTTTCCATTTTTCAACGAATGCCAAACGAAAACTACGCAACCGATCGGAAAACTTTTTTTACTGATTGACAGCTGAATTGACAACTATCAAATAAAAAAATGTGTTTTACATTTGTACTACGTCTGCAAACCTAAAAATTCAACTGAAGCCATCTATGAGTGAAATCCGCAATTACTTAGTTGCCAACCCAATAGTTTTCTAAAAAAATATTACATTTAAGAAGTATTTCAGTACATGACAGCTTCGGCTTTTTCCATAGCTTGCATGTTCTTCAAATATATCATCAGTTAAGTACATCTAAGAGGATATTGGTCGACATATTGTCCATACTGCATATTGGGCAGAGAGTATTGCTGAAAATTAAGCATGATGTAAAGGCTACATAGAATCCCATTTCTCAGTATGACATTTGTAGTCTATGTTTTATGAGACGATGTGGCATAAGATATTTATTTTCTGCAATAGTTTTCTTCTATTGCTCTGTAAATTTAATTGTTTATTTAAATTGTTATAAATATTACATGGAATAAATTTCATTTATTTTTGATGATTTTGCTATTTTCACAAACTGTGTGTATAATACTATAATTACTTTTTTTTGAATCTTTGTATTCTGGACTTATTTTAAAGTGTTTGGACTTATTTTAAAGTGTTATAATTTTCTGTGTAGCAAATTTATGAGGTTGGAGTTAAAGGCTTTAATGATGCTTTGAAAGAAAAAGGAGTTACTAGAGATGACAAGATCCATGGTTCACTCCTAGTTATTAATGAACTTTTACGCTGCAGTAATGTTGAAGGAGAAGTGAGTATAAGGTTCATTTTCTGAACTTAGCTAATTTAGTGTTATGTTTGTCACATGTTAAAATATTATGATGGTTTTCTGATTTTCGTTTTTGAGATATTATTTATGCATTAAGAATTTGAAGTATTTATGGAAGGAAATAACAGATTAAAATAGAATTTTCTTGGCTCATTTAGTTTTTATAATTAAGAGGTACTTAACCAGAGAAAATCTATCAATACCAGTCATTTTGAGTAAAGTTTTTGAATATTTCAAATTTTTCCACCACAGCAGCCCCCTCAGGGGGCTCACCTTCTTTAGGTGAGTACGGGTGTCACAATCCCGAGGTACCCTAGTGATCTTTTCCTTTACCCAAGGGGTTTACTGTCTTTGGTAAACACAGGATTCACAAACCCGGGGTACCCTAGTGATCTTTTTCTATTTTCGACTATCTTTCTTGTCATTTAATTCATTCTTTCTTTCTCTTCCCGTCTAGACCACAGATTAAAATTTTTTATATACTTATGAGTAGTATTAAACTTTTCTTTATTTTTGATTGAATTATGTAATTCATATTGTTACTAACAGTTTAGTTTCATTTTGCAAAGTATTCATTTGGATTCATTTGTTGTTTAGTTTTCTGTATTTTTGATATTTTTAGTATTTTTGATATTTGTGTTTTACTAACAACGTTGTTTGTCAACCCGCATGTTTGCCGTGTGCAGCGTCCCGTAAGGAGGAAAATGGTGTTCTGGGGATACCTTTGCGTTCCCTTTGGCCCACGCTTCACTGTAGACGGGAGGCAGGAGTGAGCCCGCTCCGGCTGGTGATGAGTCTCTTCGGAGACGTTGCTGTAGGGTTAGTGCTGCAGATAAGGGGTGGCGGTTTTACCCGTTGGATCCTCACCCTGATGCTGTAGCACTATATTCTGGGTGTACTCTAGGTAAGCGCCGTGCCTGGCATTTGCCAGATGACCGGCATACTGCCTCCCTTGTTGGACTCCGTGGTGGGTGGAGGCACGCCAGAATGAAGGTTTTTACACGCTTATGGATCCTATGCAGAATGGCCCGGGTAAAGGCCTTATTTTACCCACATTAACCGTTGATCAATTTGCAACACATTCACGATTTTTACTTATTTCCATGCCAAATAATCAAATGTCTACCAAATCTCCATTCGCAATTCATAAAGCTTTAATAGGAATAGGTGGTGAACCGAAATCTATAAAACGATTGAGATCCGGGGATCTACTTATCGAAACGAATTCTGCTGTATAAACGAAGTCTTTCTTACTTGCAAAAACATTTCTCGATTCTCCTGTAAATATAAGCCCACATAAATCTCTTAATACATCCCGCGGTGTCATATCTGAACCTGATCTGTTGACCACCTCTGAAGGGGAAATTCTCGAGGGGTTTTCCGACCAGGGTGTAATACAGGTCAGAAGAATCACAATAAAAAAAGATGCAAATATTATTCCAACCAAACACTTAATTTTAACCTTCAATAGCCCAAAACTACCCACATCCGTAAAAGCCGGCTACCTGAACTGTAAAATACACCCATACATACCGAACCCTCTGCGCTGTTTTAAGTGCCAGAGGTTCGGGCATTCACAAACTTCCTGCCGTGGACAACTTACTTGCTCTAGATGTGCATCTGTTGGACATGCTTCCACAGATTGCATTCTAGAGCTTAAATGTATTAACTGCTCACAGCCCCATTCATCGGATTCTAAATTATGCCCTAAATGGAAAATAGAGAAACAGATACAGGAAATAAAAAAAAATATAAATATTTCATATCCAGAAGCACGTAAATTAATAGTTCCACAGTTACCTCAAACTTATGCTCAAGTTGCCAAACCCTCTACTGTAAATAATTCTACACAAACCGATGAAAATATAACAAAAATAAAATGTCCACCTTTAAATTTACTTAAACCAATTTCATCCCTCCCAAAACCAGATATACCAACATCCACTCCTGCTGTTTCCACATCATCTTCAACCCAAGCACACCTCTTGCCTCAATCTCTTCAATAGCCACTACAGTATCAGAGCCCCAGCCACCAATTCCTATTTCTGCTGCACTACTTTCCACCACCAACCCTATGTTCAGCCCTATGGAAACTTCATCAAACATATCCGCTTCCACATCCAACTCCTGTACTCAACCCCCTTTGGCATTTATAATACAATATTTAAAAAAGAAAAATCCAAAAAAACAAACAAGAAGGAAAAAGTTTCTACAAAAACTAAACGAAACAGCAATACATATAAAAATGGCACCACACATAACGATAAAGAGTTCTCCCGTACAGACTTTCGAAGAAGAAAAAGAAGAGGACATGCTCATATATGATGTCTAAGCAGAAGCGGACGAAGTAATGGAAAAAAAATATTTAACTCCGACCAAGCACTGGAAGGGACGTGATTGAATCACACTTATCGGACTTGGTGGGGGTAATCCCCACCAAAAACTTGTTATTAGCAATTTTTACTTAAAATATTTTATATTCGATTTTCTTTTTCTCAACTGTTTTAACCTTATCTGACTTGGTGGGGTGTGCCCCACCAAAATCTGATTGTTATTTATTTTTTTGTGTGAGCTTTTAACAATATTTGAGTATTTTAAATGGATTTTTAATATTTTAATGATTGATTGGCGCAGCTTAGCCGAAATCGGCTCTTGCGCCATTAAACCCTACATTCACTCACCCACCACAGCAGCAGTAGGATATCAAAATGTTTTCTTTGACTATAACAAAGTATATTATTAATTTTTTTTTACGTGAATCATTTACATTTTAAACTTAATGTAAGAATAAATAGGAGTGGTTCAATTTCAATACATTCCTGGTTCTAGTTCTATTGTTTTAGGCTTGTTCTACATTTTTAATAGAGATTGTCTATAGTAATTCAGGAATAAAAACACCTTTTAGAAATTGCTTGTGAAAAATCAATTTTTATTTTTAAAGTTTCTTTTACAACTTTTCCTAATCATTCATGTGATTCACTTGACTTATTTTATGACCTTTATAAATTTTCTAATTTTTCTATGATATGCATTAATGAATTTTAAATGAATATGAATTTACAAGTTAAAAACATATCAAGAAACATGTTTATAAAAAACATTAATACACATAATTGAGTTCTTTAGTATTATTCATTTTTTACTTTTGTTTACTTCTTTGTATGTTATTGATCCCTAACTTAATTTGATTAATATTTACTAAGTTTGTGATATGCATTTGTTTTCAGATGATTCGTCAGGAGCTTGAAGATATAATTCAACAGCAAGCAACTCATGAGGCTCATGGTCATCGTTACAGTTTCTTAAAAGAATTGGGCACTGGCTCACTGACCAGAAGTTTCCGTGCCTTGCACCAGCTTCATCATAATAGTCAAGGTGGTGCTCAGAAAGGGATTGGACTCTCTGCTGTTGTTAGATATCACAAGGCATTGGGCACATACCCAGGAGATTTGATGCCTTCTCGCCGCATACAGGTCTATGAAAGTAACACTTGTAAACAACTGATGAGTGAACATTTTGATACTGTGAGTTTTGCTTACTCTTTTGCTTTGTGATAGCTGTAATTATTATTATTATTTCTAATTTAATAGTTTGTATTTGTGCATATGTTATCACAATCTTGCATAATTACCCAAATCTAAAATTGAAAATTGGTAGAACATTTTTAGTTACTTTTTCTTTTGTTGGAGGAAAAAAGATATTTACTCTACCTTCAATTATTTGTTAATTATCCTTTATTATACAGTGAGCATGCTATGCAATATCGTTTGGTGACTTAAGCAGTATATGCCTTTTTTAAAAGTTTGTTCACTTTTATCATTAAATAAAAACTTCTAGATATAAAAAGTTTAAAATTCCAATTTAGGATTCTTTTTGTAAAGAAGGACTTTTTATATTTTTTTTATTTGAAATCTACTTCAAACTTTGCATTTCTTTCACCAATCTTGAGAGTAAAAAAAAAATGACTATGATGCCTTTTTTATATTGATCTACCAATCAATCTAGGCATACTGCAGATACGTATATGATAGAATCTCATATTTGTTATTGCATGAGGGTTTTTTTTACTGTTGGAATTTTTTACAACCAGTAAGAGGCTTCAGATGATATTCTTTCAAGGAAACTAGAATTGTGAACTTATGCTGGCAAAAAATTTCTACTTGATTATTTGAAATAAAGCTTTTTTAAAGCATGCATGCATTGAACCTATATTGTATTGTATTAATTTTGGAAGGAAAATGTTATTGAAAAAAACTTTGCAGTATTCCCATTGATTTATCTATGGAAAAAATATATGTATATTACTACTAAACTCTTCTGGGAACAAAAATCACTATTGAAAATTTGATAAGCATTAACCCCTAAACAGTTTAATTTTTCCAGAATTTGATAAAACAAAATGTGACTTTTTTTTTTGTTGCTTTTTAAAATTTATTTTACAATATTAAGTAAGGAAATGTTATTAAAATAAGCATTTTTAATATTTTTCATCATTTAGGATAACTTTTTAATTTAAATGAAAATAATAGTGTTTTTCCTTTGTCTTTTTTTCCCCTACTTGAATGCCTAATAGGGAAGCTACACTTATTGCTGTAAATATAAAAAAAGGTACATTTTTTTATTTACAGCAATTTACAGGGTTTTTTTTTTTTTTGCACTTACTCGATGTCTTTTAATAGACAGCTATAGTCATCTCTTCAACTATTTGATATTAAAAATTCAAATGATACAGGCAAAACAGTACAAAGGATAGAAAAACAAAAGTGCCTGTACAGCTTGCTTACAAGCATGACTGGGAAAGTGTTAGGTTTTTTAACACACTTTTATAAGTTTCATAAAAAATACATGTAAATAAATTTTCCTGATTTTGGTTATATTTGAATAATTCTTTTTAAGTATATAGTGAAAGTCATTTAACACAAATTCAGGGGACTGAAATATTTTTTTTGTGTTAAAGGATATTGCAAAAGAAAAAAAAAAAACATATTCAACTAAATTAGGTTTGTGAGAGTACATGTTATTTGCATAGATATGTATATATGCATGTATTTAATAAAAATCAATGAAACAAAAACATTCACAAGAATTTGAGGAAATTTAATATAAAATTTAAAAGTTTTTTTTTTGGAAAAAAAAGCATTTATTGAGTTTTTGAGTCTTTAAATCCTCCTACTTGGCCATCCTCATCCATTTTAGTGACTCAAACTTACTCTATTCAAACATTTTCATATTTTAATCTCTGTCTAATTTTTCTTGATAATGCGGAGTTATCAATAAAAAAATCTTTACAGATTTCTGCTTTCTTCTGTTTTTGATCAACGGACTTCAGAAGCTCCATCTTCATTTTAAGCAAAACAGCAGTTTGTTTCCCCCTGACCTCTTTGGTATTATGCTCATAAAGAAATTTTTCCAGGTGAGATGGGAGGGAGACAACACAGACCACTTATTTTTACTCACACTGTACTTTACTAGTCTCCAAATTTCAAAGCCAACTGATGAGAGAAGAGATGTTTTTATGTGGCGTTTGTAAGGGCAGAGGGTGAAAGTGGTTTATTTAAACAAAATTGGCTTGTATCACACGTTATTTCAGGAATATTTCAATGCCAAATTAGCCTGCTTTCTACAAAACATGTGAAACCACCTATCTTTTATTTCATACCCCTCTTAAATCTCACCTGTGTTGGTGGTGTTTTCCTTATTCTTCATTCCCAGAAGGGAAATCTTTTCGCGCTAAGCGATTTTTGTTTTGCTTTAAGAGAAAGAAATGCATGAAAATACATAGTAGCTTGATGTGACTGCTGTATTATTTCATGTTAACCGATATTTCATCTTAAGGGTTTTCGTGTTAAATTTATTTCATTGTACATACATATAGGTGTAGAAACAATGTCATATAAGACTTATTTTAAATTTTATTTCAAAATTATGATTTTTAAGTTGAAATTTGTAGTGTAATCATTTTAATCCTTTCTATGAAATTTTACAGGTATGCCAACAAGTCTTACGTTATAGAAGCATTAAAAATGTCTATATTCAACAAACATTACTGAACATCATTCCAAGGCTTGCAGCCTTTCAAACTGAAAGATTTGTAAGGAGGTAAGACATAAAAACTATATTAAAATAACAAGCTTACCATATCTAAACAATCTGTTAAAAAAATTTTATACTTGATTTCAAGAAAAATAAACTCTTTTTGAAAAACATTGAAGAGTCTTTAAATAAATACTGAAAATTGAATGATATTGTATTGAAATATAGGTGGAAATAATATTAAATGTCATTTGTAAATATTTTTGTCAATTTACTGTCTTAAAATGCCATATAGAATAACTATCTTTTGAGATATAAACACATTAAATGGTATAATTATTATTATAAAGAAATCTTATACAAATAAGAGTAATTGAAAATATATTGTTATGTAGCCAGTTTTATGTTGGTTGGTTTTTCAAATTTCTTTTTATTTAATTCTTTTGTCATTTTTATGAAAATGCTTTTTTTGTGTTATATATGTGTTATGCTGTTCATGTAATCAGCATAAATCATTGAATGATATTGGTGAAATAGTTAATAGCTATTTGAACACAATAAGAACTGTGATAAATTTTTTTTAGAGGAACTGTGATAAATGTACCCATACACGACTGCCTGAAAGGTCTCGTAAAAAAGAGAGAAAAATTGCCAATATTGTTAATGTAAATCTAAAAATTTCTTTCAAGTACTAGTGCTGAAACATTCAAGAAAGATTTTAATGTATTTTATCCAAAATTTATCCTCTAAATTCTTCATTGGGTTGGTTATATATCAAGAGTAGCCTGAAAAAATAGTATATGTCAATAAAACCAATCAAAAGAAAAGGTCTGCTTTTGTAAAAGATAATTTGTTGTTTTATGTACCATTTTCTAAGAAAGTAAACTCTCTGCAATTTAAGGAATTTAAACCGGTGACAAGTGAAAACTGAACTACAAGAAGAAAAAAAAAAAAAATGTTTCAACTGTAGTAAAACCTGGGAACAGAAATATAATGATGTGTGGTTGCATGTCAGGTGCAGGTATTGGTAAACTTAAGTTCATTGATGGCACAATGGACAGGCTACTAGAAAATCCTTAAATATAATTTTCAACAAAGGGCCATAAGCTTCATCTACACAACAGCTTCTCCATCCAACATGCTCTCCATCAATCTCCTCCTCCTCTGTTCTATCATGTACTAAACATCTAGCTGAATCCTTAGACTTAAATCCTGTCAAACATTTCTAGAAACAAGATGTATTGAACTTGTGAACTGTTTGAAAAGGCTTTTCCTTGACGAATAGGACAAAATTTCTTCTCATACAACTGAAAAATTGATGTTCCTGCCAAATAGACCCAAAGATGTTTTAAGAAACAAAGGAATCACTGCAAAGTATTAACCACATTTTATTTTGATACTTTCATCACTTCGTTTTTACTTTTGTCCTTTTTGATTTGTAAAGATCTTTTTATAAATTTATTAATGTGAGTTAAACATTTTGTAGTTTTCTGTAAAATGTTCAAAAGATATAATATAAATAACATTGACTTTATAAATTAATGAAATGTAACCTCCATCTCCCAATCCATTTTTTGAAGAATAAAATTTAAGTGTGCTTTCACTTATGTCCATTACTGTATCTGATTCCAACATTTAAAACGAGACAGCCCTCTTAATTACAGGTGGAAACATGGTTTTATAGATTTTAATGCTGAAACATCTACACCTTTTAGCTGCATTGCACCCACTGATTCTTTTAATCATGTTGAATTCCAGGAGGAATTATTGATCAGTACTCCCAAGTACAGCAGCCTGCCTGAATTACACAGACAGCTGGCACGGGAAGTTATGAATGCCATACCCGATCAAGCCTTGATTATTTACACAGATGGTAGTCATTCGCATATGGGTAGAGCAGAGAGTGGTATATTTAGTAACACTTCTGGGAGTGATGTTAAAATCAGCATCAGGAATTCTGACCACTGTTCCGTCTTTCGATCGGAACTCAATGCTATCAATGGTGCTCTCAACTCTAATAAGGACAGTATCTGGATCCTGACAGACAGCAGAAGCTCCATCCAATATTTAAAGGATTGGCCAAAGATTATGGACAGTACTGGTTTAAATATTATATCCAAATTGGCTAGACTTGGTCAGAGGAAACAAGTGTCTCTTCAGTGGATACCATCACATGTGGGTGCCTGGGAACGAGGCAGCTGATGAGCTGACTGGTAGGGGTTGTGATCTCCCTAACCCCAGTTCCTCTGCCTTGAGCCATTCCGAAATTCATTCCCTCCACAAAGCTAAAATTAATTTTACTTGGCAAAAACCTCCCTCTCACCACTGGTACACCGCTGAGTCCTGGTCTATCTCTACAGTGCATGAGATCCAGGGCTCTTCAGACAGCCTTGTTGTGCTTTAGAAGCGGTCACCTGTGTGGTATGACCTTTGTGCAGGGGATAAAGTCTTTCTTTATTTGTCCCTGCTTCTCCTGCTCATCTTCTGGACTGCTGGGGCATTTTTCTAAGACAGTTGTTTGAAGATCAAGACCTGGTTTGTGACATTATTATGCAGTAAGGTCAAATGGACTTGGTGTAGGCTTTCCTGCTTCAAGGGGATTTGAAACAACAACACTGTATCTGATTGTAAGAGACCTTTCTCACATTTTTGGAAGTGCAAAAAATATTTCCTGTAGTATTAACAGTAATATTTTTTAAATATTGAGGCTAATATTATTAGATTGTAAAACCATTTAAAATCTATTTTATAGATCTTTGTATCTTACTTTGGTTTTCATATTAACTGTAATCATATTTGTTCCATATTTTTGAAATTAATATAAAGTTTTTAAAGTTATTTTGAAATGTTAAATTAATTTACTTAATTTTTCTGAAGAATTTTTTTTTTTTGCTACAGAAGTGCACAAGATGAAAAAATAAACACTATCATTCAGTGCTCATTTGGTAATTCCAAGTATTGACCGAGTATCAAATAAAAGTTTCTTAAATGTAATTTTCTATTTCTGTTTTGTATGTTATATATTTAATTATGTGTATTTTGTTGGTACTGCGTGTGGCAAAATTGGGATACTTTTTCCCAACATTTATTTTTATAAAAGGCTTCTAAAGAGTTCATTGAAATGCTGTTCACATGAACTTGATTGGAAATGCTATAATTTTTTAATATATCAATTCCCCCCCCCCTCCGATATTATTCATTTACTTCTTTCACTTTTAGTTTAAAACATATATTTGGATGGATCTTTTCTTCTTCAATTTCTACAAAATTGATATTATTTTGGAAACTTGATGGATCATTGTATTTATGATAAATTTAGTCCTTTTAGAAAAAGGAATAATTTATGTATTACTATAAATATATTTGGAAGTTATACGATGCATACATTGCTTAGTAAATTTTCTTGGATATTGAAATAATGGTTTATTCTTTAAACACTGTCCAAGTAAAGATAATTATCTTAATGTATGAAATTAGTTTGTCTAAAATATTTCTATTTGCTGGTTCATTAATATGCTTATTCATTAATTTAAGGTAAAGTTTGAAGGAAAAATTTGCTTTGCTATTCATATTTTAACAGACATGCATAATTTTAACCATGCATAATTTATTTTCCTTTTCTTCAATGCAGTTACTTAAATGAAACCATGTCTTACCTACTTGGTTGCCTGAAACGAGACAGAGAACGTTATAATGCATTTAATGCTGTTGGACTCTTAGCTGTAGCCGTGAAACTGGATATTAAACCTTATATCCCTAAAATTATGGATGTCATTAGAGCATCACTTCCATCTAAAGATGCTACCATAAGGTATTTTTTTCTTTTAATATTTGTTGTGTATATGTGTTAATACATAATTTATGATTTTCTCTTTTGAATTCGCCTTACAGAACTGAACAAAATGATTGAATTATCTTCATTATATGTTTCATTTGATTTTAAATAGAAGTTGAAAATGATATGCATTAATTAATTTTTATTCATTTTTTTATTTGTGATATTTGTTTGTGACTGAGTGTATAAATTAACTTTGTTAATTGTTTCACTATTGTGCTATCAAATTAAATAAATTTTTTTTAAAAACTCAAAATTTTTTTATGTTTTTACTTTTCATAAATGGAGATTTCTCTTACTTTATTTATTGAGTTTGGTTTTTTTTTGCAAACATCATGTATTACTAATGAAATGTGCAACTATTAAACAAGATAAATATTTGTCAATATATTTACTTTATGGAATCATGTAATTTTATTTATTTACACATATATACAGAGGGGGCATGAAATAACCTGTAATGGTGAGAAACTTTGTACTTTTTTTTACAAAATCACCTTTACTGTAATGTGAATTCTTATGTGTAACTATATACATTCTCCTTTCAATTTACTTTAATGTATGCATTTTTTAAATCTAGTTGATACAAAAATAAATTTTTCTCAGAGTAATTTTTTTATTAAAGTATATTGGAAAGAGAGAGAGAGAGAGTGATCCCGGTAGCTGAGTGGTCAAGGTAACAAACTCGTGGTTGGCGTGTCATGAGTTTGAGCCTAGTACTGCTGAAGACCCACTGTGCAGAGGGGGCTAGTGCATGTTAAATATGTTGAGGCTCGAACGTCCACCTGTTGGTGTGGTGTGGAACTTAAAAGGGTGTGCGAGTTTAGATGTCATCCTTGTCACTTTATTTTAGTTTAAAATTATAGGTCAGTCGCCAAAAGCTCTCAAGTAGCTGAATAGGGCAACGTTAATATCCACTCACTCACTATCGTTATTCGAAAATTTTCTTCACATTATTTTAAAGATATTTGTATACCATGCATTGTTTTCTAAAATTTTGATTATGTGTTATTTTAAGATTTTACTTGAAATATCATTCACATGTTGTTTCAAGAGTCTCTCTTCATTAACACATTATTCATTTTTAAAAGTTAGCAGGTATGTATATATATCAAAGCAGATATAAATTGTACTAAGAACTGATAAGAACTTATTATTAAATTATGAAAAACAGACCAAGAGTATCTGACAAGAAATGTTTATGATTATTTTCTTCTATTTTTAGTAAGATTAATGTGTCAAAAATTGTAGTAAGCATTTTTTCTTCCTTGTAGAAAGAAATCACCTCAGATGGAGCCTGCTGTATTTACTTGCATCAGTATGTTAGGGAGAGCAGTTGGTCATACAATTATGCAGGACATCAAAGAGCTGTTGGAACCCATGATGGCTACTGGATTGAGGTATATGCTTTTTAAGTGTTAATTTTATTCATACATATTTTCATTTATTTTTAAAAATTCATTATATATATTGACACAATACTTTTGACATTATCGGTAAAAAAGAAATGAAAACAGTACAAGTAGTTAATTTTATTAATCTTTTTTTTTTGAAAAGGTTAGGTGCACAGTTTTTTACAATGTAAAAACCATTATCAGATGAGATAAAAGAATTTGGTGAAAGTGATTTTTATAAAAATGATAATATTACTGCCATTATAAAATAAGAATTGGTACAACATAGTCTGTTGTATATTTCTAAAGGGTTTGTGAATGTAAGTTTCCTTTTTTTTAATTGAACTCTTATGAGTCAGTTAAAAACTGATTTACTGTTGACATTTTTTATGCTTTTATGAATTATTTTATTTTTATAAATATTACCTGTGTCAGTTTTGTTAAGATTTTATTTATTTTAAAATCCATTTATATTATGAATGTAGTCCTGCTTTGACTGCTTCATTGCGTGAACTCGCATGTCAGATTCCTCAGTTAAAGAAGGACATCCAAGAAGGACTTCTGAAAATGCTTTCAGTTGTTCTCATGAGAAGGCATCTGCGCCATCCTGGCATGCCAAAACATCTCACCAATCAAGCTCCTTCTTCAGGTATTATCTTTCTGTAATATAAATTTATTAAATTCATAAAAAATTAATTTTTTTGTTTGTAAATAAATTATGAATTTTGTAGCATTTTAATATGATTTGAGTTTCAGTGAAATTTTCTTTCCAGATGGTTTCAAAAATATTTTGCTTTTTCAGCTTTGCATCAAAGTTTGCTTGAAGTAAATGATGTGGCTAGTATAACATTAGCTCTAAAAACCTTGGGTAGCTTTGATTTTCAAGGTTAGTCCATCATTTGTTTTAAGAATTAAGCTAGTGGGAAGAAATTATTACAATTTTATAATTTTTATTACTATTTCACAGGTAGACCTTTAATGTTATTTGTCCGATATTGTGCTGAAAATTATCTATCGAGTGAAGTAAAAGAAATAAGGTTAGAGGCTGTGCGTACTTGTTGTAAACTTCTCTCTCCAGCAATCCAGGTATGATTCATAATATTTAAAATGAAAACAAGTACTTTAAATTAAATTCATGATTTAAAATGATTTTGTTTTATTCAAAGGATTGGATAGTTGTTTTTTCACTTTCTTATATTATTATTTATCAATTGATGCATTATTACTTATATTTTTGGATTTTTATTTATTTTTGGGGGGAGGGGAGATGAATGTTAGTTATTTTTATATTTTGCTTTTACTTCATAAAATACAAGAATACTTTTTGGTATTTTTTATAGAAAATCAATGAATTTGTAGATGAATTTAAAATAACTTATTTTTCCTTAAATATTTTTCGTGGATTCTTCAAGTTTTACAGATTTTTCAAGTTAAAGTTGAACTAGATTTGCAATTAATATTTTTTAATGGAATTTTAGGTAAAATTTAATTGTTGTTAATACTATTAAATTCAGAATAGGAATAAATTCATTAAAATTTTATAACTAAGCCATTGCTTTAAATAAAATAGAAACATGTCTGATTTACATGAAGGCATAATGTTTTATAACATAATAATGCTTTCTCCTATATATATATGATTAACCAGAATGTAAAAATATTTTTTTCTCTATTTGTAAATGCAATATTTTGCTGCAATCAAAGCATTGACATTTTTTTTAAAATCATATTTTTGTGAATATTTTCTTTGAATTTGCTAGGGAATGAAAGCAAGTGGAAGGTACAGTCCTTCTCTCATGGCAACTGTTCAGGAAGTCTTAGCAAAATTACTTATGGTTGGAGTAACAGATTCTGGTAAAGTATTATTTAAGAGAAATGTTGCATTATTCATAAAAATCTAATCTGAAACTGTATTTTGAATATGCATATTTTTAAAATCATATTATGAGATTGATATGGTTGCCAAGCTTCTGAAATATTTTAAGTGCAGAAAGTTCTGATAACTAGTGTCAAGAAAATATTTTTTATTGGAGGTCATAAACATTCTCAAAATCACCAAAGAATTTTCAATATTTTAAAATAAAGATCTTATTTCAAAGCTAATAATGTTTATTACAGTAGTCTCTCATTTATCTGGGAGCTGATTAATTTGAAAGCAAATTGTCAAAAACTTAAATATCAAAAAATTTAAAAATAATTTTATTAAACGAAAATAAATGTAGTATCTCATGCCGTACCAAAGATTTTATCATTCTTTCAGAAATATATCAATGATATGAGTCTTTGCAGTGTGTTTAGGGAAAATTTAAGAAAAGATGCAAAATTGCTCTGTGCTGCCTACAAAAATTCTGTCATAAACACAAAAAATTGAACTAATTAATAAAGCTGAAAATTGTTCAATATTGAAATTGTTGAATATAATGTAGACTAAACTGTGTAACATCATTAAAAATGAATGAAAACTAGTTAAATTTTCTCTGAGAGATTACAGCAATGATTGAAAGAAAAACTCTAGAAACTTCCAACATTAATGAATTTGTCTTTGTTGTTTCCCAACAGGGGGCAAGATAAACCCCCATATGAGATACTGTTTGTGCATCAAAGCAGAGAAATTTCATGATGGATGGAAATTACTGGAGAATGTTTTGTTGAAGTACTCCAGGATATACGGTTCTTAAAAATGTCTTTTGGTTCTGTACTATTATAGTCCATCCATGTCTTACAACTAATCAGTTAATGGAAGTGACAAGAAAAAAAAAATTCATCCAAAGTTAAAGATTTTAAAAAATTTACAATTAATTATTATTACAATGTGTTGCACAGGTTGATAAATATATAATGGATTTAAAACAATTCATTCTATCAAAGCATTAAGATCTAAAACATTCCCCCCCCCCCTCAGAAAGCTGTGTTATTTTTATGCTAAGCACTGAGTCAATCAAACGAGGATAGTTTGAAATCTGAAATTAAAAATGTATTTGACAAGTATATATCAATGAATGGGGCAGTTTTAATGCAACCAATGGATCAAAGAATGATTCAAAACCTAAATGTAGTTTATTGCTGGAATTTTCTGTTCAAGTTTGTAGAACAGGATAGCTATGATTTGCTTGTGTTTTGGAAAATTCTGAAAGGATGCTTTAGAGGATGCTTACTGCATTGCTTCTACTTGGCACTCAAAATTGTTAACTTTAAAAGGATCATGGTTAAAAATATTACTGGAAATCATGGTTAAAATTATTACTGGAAAGTATTGCAGGAGTTTCTTGATTTTGAAGACAGTATTTGTGAAACAATATTGTTTTCTTTATTTCTAATGGGGCTGTGGATTTGTAATTACCATTGCAAACCTAGTATTTTTCCCGGGAGCTGGCATCACTTTTTAGTGTGATACCATACTGATGAATATCAATTCACCACAATTTAATTTTGTCACGCCTGAGTTCTGATCATACAAATTGCAATAGGAATTTAATTTTAACGAGAACACCAAAACTAAACAGGCACCTTAAGGTTCTTTAACCTGCTGCATAATCATGCAACATGGATGCTGTCGATTTTTGCATCATGAAAATCCACGGACTTGCACCAGGTTCTAACCCGCGAACTTGGATGCACAAGGCCAGCACCAAACCATTTATGCCACGCTGCCTGCATGAAACAATTATGAGACTGAAAGTGTCTTCAACACTTTACAAAACAGATGTAGAAGCAGCATATGATTAATTAAAAGAAGACAGTAATTTGACGGTGAATATAAATTGTACAAAAGTGATAAGTCCCATTTTTGTGCTAAAACATATGCTGAAGATTACTTAGAAGAAGCCAGCATGTATTTGAACCAAAAACACTGTAACAATATAGAAAGATTAATTTTGAGAAATCTACCCAGTAGCATTTGGCAAAAAGCTTTTGAAAAGATAAAGCAAATGAGTTAAACTTACTTGAAGCAGTAATCAATTAAATAAGCACTCATTTTTGCTTTTTATTTGTATATCCCCCCCAAGAAATAAACTATTTAATGATTTGTTTTTACACTTATTTACATGTTTTTTAAACCTAAATGCTAAAAATTAGTTTAATGTTTAGAATATTTGTGCTAAAATCTTAATTTCAAAGATGTTTCAACATATATCATGTTTTTATTTAAAAATATTCTTTTCCATGTATAAAATTGTATATTCATTTTTCTTAAATTTTAGATCAAAATGTTCGGTATTCTGTCCTTGCATCATTAGATGAAAAGTTTGATCCTCATTTGGCTCAGGCAGAAAATCTAAATGCACTTTTTGTAGCTCTGAATGATGAAATGTTTGAAATTCGAGAACTTGCCTTGTGTACAATTGGTCGCCTTAGTTCTGTTAATCCTGCATATGTTATGCCTTCATTAAGGAAAGTCCTTATTCAGGTTGGTTCTAAATTTATATCTGTTTTACTTTTATCATTTATTATTTTGTGAAATTTGTTTTATGTTTTAGTGCATTAGATATGAATTATGTTGTCTGTGCTAATTCGTCTTGTAAAGTTTTTTAATGTAAAAAAAATGTTCCTATTCAAGGAACTCCTCATATTAAAAATTTATTTATTTTGCATGATTTAATTTTCAAAACCAATATAATAAAGAATTTGTTATATTGGAATTCAGATTAAAGAAACCTAATTTATTTAATTCTGAATAATTTTAGTGTACAGAAACCAGTTATAACAGCTTATTAAACCTGTCATTCTAGAAATGCATAACTAAAAAAAATCATTTTTGAAAATAACTTATAATACAAAACATCCCTTTTTTTTTGTCTACTGTAGAAAGTTGTTGTTTAGGAATGCATGTATACAGCTAGGGCTGAAATTTTCTTCTGTGAATGTCACTCATGAGCCAGAGGTTTTTTTTGCAGTTTAATAAATCCTCAAAAATATTTAAATATTGAATGCATTGTGCAATAATATTCTGTAGAGTATATAAACAACATATGTTTTATCTACTTTGTGTTTACATATTTTATTTAGTTAGTTATTTCTGGTTGAAGTACATTTTTTGCACGTTTTTTGCTTTCCATTTAATGACTTTTAACATTATATATTTGAAAACTGAATGTGTTACTTAATTCTTTTTTTAGTATGAAAATTTTGAAAAACAGGATCTACACACAATCTTACATTCTAATCCTTGCACTCATAATAATCATTTGCTAATTTGGAGGATTTTTATGAGGATGTGAACATATGAAAACTAAATTTTTTTTATGGAGGTTGGCCATGGAGAGGCATTTTCTTTCTTTTGTACTCAATATGCAGATGTCTGAAATGTCATCATCATTAGGTTTGTAAAGAACGAGATAATTATAGAGTATATTATATGACTATCACAACACTCATAGTATGTTTCAGAATCAATATATGAAATATTTTGCATCATTTCTGATATTTCAAATTTAGCTAAACATTTTCAAGGCTTCAACATTGCAAAAGAAAAAAAATTCATTTAGAAGATCTAATTATCCATTAAAAAATACTGCAAACCCAAATACCCAGTGTTCTAGTTGAAAATTTTAAACTCTCTTGCTACAAACAAATACTAAGAACTCATTTCAAGAGGTGTCAAGCCATTGAAGAACAAGACTTCCTCCTTATGTTTATAATTCAAAACCCATGTGCATGTGAATCATATTTCTTACATTTTGTGTAAAAGGTCAAACCTACATGTATCCTACAGGCTTATAATGCCATGTATTGCCAAAAAAATTGAGGTTTCCAAACACTCCAAACGACGGATAGCCAGGGATTAATGAAAAAATGCTCTGGCACACATACATGATAGCCAGGAACTGAGTGTGTTTTATGCTGCTTTGTGCATGTGATGGTTGGTGGGAAGGGGGTTAAACAAGAAATATAATAAGTTGTTGTAGTGATTATTGAATTTGGTATAAGTCCCATACAGTAGTGAATTTCATTGCCAATGATTATAGTAATGAGTTTTTTAGACAACTGCATTATTATCCTTAATTAATATTTGATTTCTTTTGTGAAGAATGTCACAAGTTTTGATAATTGGATGTGATATTAATAGTATGGGCTTGGAAGAGCTGCATTTGGTTTTTGATGTCAGTGTCATTCACTTAGAAGAACATGGAGTATGTTAATATCTTGAGATAAGTTTGAACTGTGTCTATTTAGTAGCACATTTTACCAATATCATATAAGCATGCTTTTACCAATAAAACTAAAACAAAAATCTTTCCTGACTGATTTTAGTGACTTTTTATCCAAATTTTATGTGGAGATTTGTTGTAAACGGACTCATAATAAATTTATAAATACAACCAAGTTAATTTTTTTTCATTACCGTAAATAACTTTGTCATTCTATCTTTAATACTACTTTAATTTTTGGATTCAAATTAAATCTTTTCAGCACATATTTACTTTTTAATTACCTTACTTATATTTAAAAACATTTAAGCTATTCTGAATTGTTTAAAATTATATAAAAAAGTTGAGATAAATATTTATATGTTTGGGGAAATTATTTACATAAGCTTAAAAATAGATTTAAAAATGATCAAATTTTTTATTGTTCTTATTTACTACAATATATTTTCTTTCTACAGATTCTCACAGAATTGGAGCATTCTGGAATTGGAAGAAACAAGGAACAGAGTTCAAAAATGCTTGGTCATCTCAGTGCTAATGCACCTCGTCTCATACGTCCTTACATGGAGCCTGTTCTAAATGTAATCTTTGTAATAATAGAATACCTAAATTATGATTCATATATCATAAGTTATACTAGAAAATTTTCTTTTCAAGATTTTCTGAATTAAAAACTTTAAATATATAAATAAATTAAGCTGTTAGACCTAATATTTTGTGATAATTATTTTTATATTCCAAGTTTTTTTCCCTTCCATATTTGTGAAGTAAAACTTAATATCTATTAAATTTGAATGGAAAAGGGAAATTTCTGCTTGTGAATTTTGAAATTTATTAAGAAAATAGAAAATAATGAAATATTCTATGGAAATAAGAAATACATTTCTACATGAATTTGTCATTGAGAGTTAATACATTCATTATTAGTTTTGATACTACAGTTATTAACTAAACAATAGTTAGTCAAGTAATCACATAATCTTATCACAAACTCTGTTTTTTTATATTTCAGCTGAATTGTAAATCAATGTTTATTTTTTTCATTACATTTTAATAGTTTATTATTTTTCATACTCTAAACTATCTATTTATTTATATCTTAACTTTATTTGCCAGGTACTTATTCCAAAATTAAAAGACCCAGATCCTAATCCTGGAGTGACCATAAGTGTCTTGGCTGCTGTTGGTGAGCAAGCACAGGTGATTTCTCATTTTATTCTAAACAGTTAGAAACCATAATTATTTACATGATTAAATAAAAGAATTCTAATTAATAATTTTATTGTTCACTAATTGTAACAAAAACATGATAAATATATAATGTGAGAGTAGTAGTTACACTTAGTTTCAAAACCAAATTTAGGTTTGAAAGGGAAACTTGTTATAGAAACATGTGAAGCTATATTTATATTGTTTCAGAAGTAAGAAATCCATAGAATGGTTAAGGAAATATTCATGTTTCTTATCTTTTCTTTTAAAAAGGAATTACTAGTAATATTTAATTCATTGCTTTTCCTTTCTAGTGACGATTATAATCTTTGTTTGAATTGAAAAAAATTCGCCTCCCACCTCCTCTTTTTCATAAAAGGGGTTCATATAAGATGAATTCATATAGCACAGCAGAAAAATTGTGATTATGTTCATATAACATGGTAAAAGAATAGTACAGATGCTGCAATTTTTTTACATTTTAGCTACAATAGTTTATTTAACTTTTGGCTGGTAACACTAAAACATTACTGTGCTTCTCAAATTAGGGGAAAATCAAATTTTTAGAGAAGATTTTCTCAATTTGTTTCTAGATATGATGTACATCAAATCTGTCTGAAAAAAAAATTTCATTTGGTATGATTTATTTTATTTTGCTTAAATTTGGAAAAAAAGTTTTAGGAAAATAAATTTTTGTGAAATTAAATTCAATTTCATTAATTAGAAGTGCATATCTCTTATGTCTTGGTATATACATACTATCAATTAAAATGTGTTTAAAGTCAAGTATTTGTACTAAGGGAGGCATAACATAGGTTCATATATAACACAGAATATATCTTCTGTGATATGAGAGGGATCTATCATATCTCTTGAAGTTTTATGCTTTACACCTATTTTATCATTCTGAAAATTCATTTGATTGAATGAATTTGGGACATTTTTCATTCAAGGTGTAATTACATTTTATCTGAATAAATGTATTAAATCATGTACTGTTATTTAAATTTCCTTTTTAACACAAAAATACTAAAGCATAAATTTTGCAAAAAATTTTCTTTGTTGAATTCACCTTTATAAATTGTTGTAAAATTTTTTAAAAAGGAAGGAAGTTAATCGTATATATAGATTTTTTTGTTAACTGATGTAAATTGTTTACATAATGATTAATAGGTTATATTGTTTCATATAATTTGCCCATTGACTGATTTATCATTTAACTTTTTTAGCCATTAATTTCTGTTTTATTTGTTATATTTCGTTTTGAGAATTTAATTTTTTGTTTATTACTATTGGTTTAGGTCAGTGGTATTGAAATGCGGAAGTGGATGGATCAGTTGATGCCAATTGTTCTCGACATGATGCAAGATTCTTCATCCTTGCCCAAAAGAGAGGTAAAAATTAATTTTAAAGGGCTATAATTATTTTATTATCATAATCAAAATTTATTTTTGTATTATTATTGCCTGATTGTGCTAAGAGAAAATATTATACACAAAAGAGATCATTTTTTAATTAGTTGGAACAAATTTAACATTTTCTTTTAATGGTTGTTCAGCAATCAGTAAGTTATTGAAATTAATTTGATTTAACAATTTTTCTGAGTAATATAATTGATAAGAAAAAGTGCAGTATTAAATAGTTGTATTATATGGTGAATATGATGCTAATTTTTTGAATGACTGAATAAAAATCTATTTAGGTTGCTTTATGGACTTTAGGTCAGATGATTGAAAGCACTGGCTATGTTATTGAACCCTATGAAAAGTATCCAAATCTCTTAGAACTTTTATTAAATTTTCTCAAAACAGAACAGTCATCAACTATAAGAAGAGAGGTATTGTATAAATTCTTACTATTATTTTCAAGTAGAATAATTAATACTTTTTAAGAAAAATGCAAAAAATATTTTTTTGATCAGTTTTTAAAATTGTTTGTTTCTGAATGTTTCATTTATTGTAGGCTATTCGTGTTCTTGGATTATTGGGAGCTTTAGATCCTTTCAAATATAAAGTTAATCTTGGCTTGATTGATCAGTCTGGAGAATCTAGTGGAGTTTTGAGTATTGGAAACACAACTACTGAAAATCAAGGTAAATTTTAACTAATTTATATATTATATCATGTTTATGAATACAAGTTTCTATTTTTAATATGTTTGAAAGTTCTTTGGGAGAAGTTATAAATATAAGTTTTTAAATTTGTTTTAATGTATCCTATTAAAATTTGTACATGATAGCATTTTAATTTAGTTCTTTTACCTTTTTTTTTTTTTTGTAGAAATGAGTGCAAGTGAAATGTTGGTGAACATGTCAGGAACTCTAGATGAATTCTATCCCCAAATTGCTATTGTGACTCTTATGAAGATAATCAGAGAACCTTTGCTTCACCAGCATCATTCAATGGCAGTCCATGCAATCACTTTTCTCTTCAAAAGTATGGGAGTTAGTGCTGTGCCTTATCTGCAGCAAGTGATGCCTTCTTTTATCAATGTTATGAAGACTGCAGATGGGACTTTTCGAGAAGTAAGAATTTATGTATTAAATGATGAAAAAAATGTTTTGTTGAGATGGAATTTATTTTATTTTAATTGAAAAAAAATTGCTTATTTTTTATTAATGCAGTGATTTTTTAAAATATTTATAGTAATTCTATATTGATCAATTTATAAGTAATTATTCAGAATCCTGCTCCAGATTAATTTTAAGAAATAAAATGATTCTAACCTTTGTTTTTATTTTTTCTGAAGGTTAAGGTCATATTTTTTAATATTACAATTTCATTGATTTAATTTGTGAAAGATATATAATTTGAATAATTTGATATTAAACATTCACAAACATATATCAAGAATAAAATTTGAAATATACATTGCATAATTTAGAAATATCTTGAAAGTAGTATAAATAGTAACAATATTGGAGTTTTTACACTTTGTTCATAAAGTTCGGCCTTCTTTTGGGCCTTTACCCCTAGATTGTTTATTTAAAGACATTTTCACTAAATTTCTGTATACTGCCTGACTGTATTCTTTCCTATAATTTTCTTCAATGGCTTTCTATTCACAATGATTGGAAAATGAGTAGATGACAAATGTAGAACTCGTATTGAGTTAGACTTAAAGAATTCATGAAATTTGTCATTCTCTCTCTTATCATATTTAATTTATTGTCTCCTAGCTGATCTGTAGACATTGTTTAATTAAGTAATACATTTTTATTTTCTTCTTCCTCTACTCTTTTCTTTCTTTCTAAAACTCAACTTTTGTGTTTTACTTGCATTTATATTTTTTATGCTTCATATTGTTAAACAATTTTCCTGATCCACTTTAACCATCTTTTTTGCGTTTTATCTACCCTTTATTAAGATATATTTAGTTTAATTTTCTATCTTTACTCCTTTTACTTTTCAACTTCTATATTTCTTAAATTTTAAGGTATTTGTATACTAACAAAAAAGTGAAAAGTTATCACTTCACCAAAATTGCACTATCAGAGATCGGACTTGTACAAGGCTATGCATTCTGAATCCATTTCCAGAGTTTTTGTATTTTTTATGTTTACTACAATGTCTGATAAGGCCAAACATGCTTTCAAGCATTTAAAAAAATGTCATAAAAAGGAATTAGATTGTATTATTGCTTCCCAAAAGAAGAAAAATATGTATTTTCTGACATGTTGCATTGACATATGTGTTTGTTGCAGTGGAGGATAGGATATTTACTATCATCTGAAAACTTCAAACATGTCATAAATGAAAATTTTAGTAGTATTTACTCAAAGTTGTTTCATCTTTTCAAGGATGATGCCCAGTTGATTACAATCAGTGCTGAAATACTGTTTACATCTCTTTTTGTATAGAACATAATGTTCCTCCTGACTGCAGCAAAACATGCCAGTATTCTTTTTTGGAAAATGTCTCAAAGTCTGGTATTTTCAAGCAGTAGGGATGTGCAAGAACTAAAACAGGCTGTGGCCAGGGAACTAACTTCTAGTTTGATTGAGAGTATGATAAAGTGCATGAAACAAGATCTTTTTGAAACAGCATCCAATGGCAGTAATGAAACTAACAAGAAATTTTTTTCATTGGGATTATTTACTTTGATGTTGCCAAATATTTTATTGAAATTGACCTTTTTGCGATTCCTGATCTGATTCAGTGTTTTACTGGAGAAAATATTAACTCATAGATGCTAAATGACTATAGATGCTGAAAAAAGAAAAAGAAATACCTGTGGTTAACCTTTGCTTTCATTTATGGCAGTTAACGATGTAGCAATAATGCTAGGAAAAAAATGTAGTTGCTACCTGTTTGAAAGAAAAATAACAATAAGTACAGGTTGCTTGTGTCATTTATTAAGCTGAGCTTCAGAAAGGAATATTGTTTATTTGCCTTTAAAAGTTGAGGAAATGTTCATAGATGTATTCTATTGGCTACAGAAAAGTGCCAAAAGAAAATAGCTTCTACAAAGTTTTTAAAGTTGCCAATAAAGAGGCCAAAATTTGGTTAGGATTCCTTGTGTATATAGACTGAAGCAAATATATCTTGTCTTTTTCATGGGCCTTTTTAATATATATTTTTAAAGCTATCTGTACTAAGGAACTAATGATGTAAATTACTATGACAAAAGAAAATTGAAAATAGATAAATGATGTTGTTATTGGCTACAAAGCCTTTGAGGTAGCACAGCACTTAAAGGTTAAAAAAAAAATTGTTTTTTGATATTATTTTTAGTTTTTTACACTATTTCAAAAGATTCTATTTTAAAATTAATTCTTTATTTAATGGAGAAGTTTTAAGAGATGATGAGGTATCAGACCTAACAAAAATTGGTTCTGATAAATTTAACAGTATTTATCATTTTTTTAAAATTATTTTCTTGAATGCTTAAAGTAATGAAAACTGAGTCTGATGGTGATTTGGAAAGTTGGAGTATGTGTGCCTGTATGTGTAATAACTTTTATAGGTGCAATTTAAAAGTTGAGTAAATTCACTGTATTTTTTCTTTATAAAAGCATCTTTTTTATAAAGTCATGTTTTATATATATATATATATATATATATATATATATATATATATTTCATTATACATACCTTTAAATTATCTCTGAGCATGAGTTTCTCTAAATCAAAACTATACAAAAGAGTTTCCTCTGAGTAGTTTTTTTAGCATTATTTTTTAAATATTTGTATGTTATGTATTTTATAACATTTAAAATGTTTTTGGTGTTTTAAAAATTTGCTTGAAATGTTTATGTATGTTTTGCTTTTTTTTTTTATTTCCTAAAGTGGGTTAGTTTAATAGTATGGTGCATGATTCTCTTGGTGTATCAAATGATCTAATTGTGTTAGTCATGGTGTATCAAATGATCTAATTAGTCATGCAAAGTTAATTATAAAATACTCTCAGATATTACTAACTGATTTTATGTATTGATGTAAATTTCTTTTCTTTTTCATGCCTTTCTTAAACAATACTTTTTTCTTTTTCTGCATAAAAGTGGACATTTCTCTACACTTTTTAACATCTTAATTTTTAAAAAATTTTATTTCAGATGTTTTGTAATATATTTCATTACTGTATTTAAGTTAATCTACTTTTTAAAGAGTAGCATGGTGATACTTCTGGAACATGCTGTAATATTATTTGTTGATCTGTGAGAAAAGGTTCAATGCATGAAAAGTTAAAATTCGTTTTATCATATTTTAATGGGAATATTATAAAGAAATTAAGTTTTTATTTATTTTTTTTAGTTTCTTTTCCAACAATTATGTCAGATCATAAGTATTGTGAAACTACACATTCGAAACTATTTGGATGATATTTTTAGCCTCCTTAAGGTAAGGCAATTTTATATGTTTATTGTATTTTCTTTATTCCTATATCTGCATTCATACAAAAAATTCCTGATATAGTGAAATATATATGTATATGCATTAAAAAAAACAATATTTTGATCTTATTTCAGTATGCCAAGTGTTACTTCACTTGTTACATATGTGTAATTGAGAGTTACGATCCATTTTTAAATTAAAACTTGAAAGCATTTGGTTTAAATATCCATCTATCAATTTCAAGTACAGCCGGCTGGGTGGCGTGGTTGGTTTGTTGCTGGCCTTCTGCACCCAAGGTTGCGGGTTCGACCCCGGCCCAAGTTGGTGGATTTTCGTGATGCAGAAAATTGACAATGGCATGCAAAAGATCCCTAGAGTGTCTGTTTGACTTGGGTTCTCTCGGCAAAATTAAATCCTGGTACAAGTTCACATCGTCAGAGCTCAGGTGCCTCCCTCTGTGGAGGAAACTGGGTGTCAAAATTACCTGCGGTGATTGGTATCCACATATACAGCACCGCGCTAAAGAGTGATACCAGCTCTTGGGGATGTACTAGGTCTGCAATGGTAAAAATACCAATCCGCAGCCCATTAGATAAAAAAAAAAAAAATTTAAGCACAAAATTTTTATGAATTAATATGTTTTGTTAATAATTTTTAAACCTTTAAGGTATTCCTTTGCAAAATTATTGTTAAGGAGTTTTAAGCTATGTTCTTGATTTTTCCTGTAATTATGTTACAATTTGTATGAAAGCAGGAATTATCAATAAATTAATTAATGAGTGAAATTTGTCTTAAGATAAATCTGGTGCTATTTTAAAGGGTATTAGGCTTCTATCAAGTTAAGGGTTTGAATGTTGAACTAAAACCCCTTTATATAGAGGGGCTGATGCATTCTGTTAAGATTCAAAGTTTGGATGTTAACAAAGTAGGAAAGCTTAGAAAGTATGGTGCCAGCTCAAGTGTTGACCCTACTATTAATTCTGGTTTAAAAACTTACACAGTTCATCACCAATAGATCTGATGTAATTTAAAGTGTGACATTAATGGTCAAGCTAATTCATTAACTGTAGTGTTGGAAGTTAACGCTCTGTGGTATTAATTTGAGTTAGCGCCTTGTACCTCCCTAATGATGTTGATTTAATCAAACTCGCATTCATTTGTTGCTTATATGGATAATATAAGCAGTAAAAGTATATATCTAAGTTATCATATATCCAAGTTGAAAAAAATGGATTATTGGATGGTTGAATTTGGAATATCGATATGAAATATAGATGCTGACTGTTAATTGTGTCTAATTTTTTTCGGACATTTGAAAAAAAAATTAAAAAATTCATGTTATATTCATTCTATATTTGATGAATTATATTAAATGAGTGAAATTGCTATTTGAGAAGTATTTATCATGGAATGTTAAATGAATTATCGCAAAAATGTACTTTTATGTAATAAAATATATTTCCGAAATTTGATAGGTGTGCAAATTGATACTAGCTGCAAATTATAGTGATGTTAATGATTGCGATGATTTTAAAATGTTGAATTTTGTTTATACAATTTGGTGTAGTAACATATGTTATGAATAATCATTTTGAAATTTAGTATATCTCACCGGTTTGGTTATTCTCAGGTTTTTACTGATAATCCCCAGATATCCATAATAGCCATGTACCTTATTAATTACTAGTATAGAAAGTAACATGTTTTGTAAAATTAAGTACAATATCATGCCTGCCAACTTTTGTGCTTTTCAGCCTTTCATTACGCTTTTACGCCTTGATCGTTCATTTTTACTAATTTTCCATAAAATTTCTGTTATCCTCTAATTATTTTCTCTTCTACAGCTTGTATTTGTAATTATCTAGAATTTTAATGGAAATAGGTAGAAGAAAACCTTAGAGCTTGTTTGTTCTTCCTTCTTCTATGTATAATATTTCATTAACAATTGGCTCCTAACTGATTTGTTAACAAGTTTCTATTAAGTGAAGCATTTTTATTTTTTTCTTCATCTGTAGCAATTTTCTGAAACTTGGCTCATTTTGTGTATTGCACTTGTTTGTATTTCCTTTACTTTCTATTGCTGAATGATTTGTTTTTGTTGGTTGTGAAAAAGGCAATCCAATGTACTTTCAAATGCATAAAGAATGTTATAAAAAGTAATTGGATTGTATTAACATATCCTAGTAGAACGGGATATACTTTATGTGACATGTGTCATACTGATATATACATTTGTCACAGTTGCCAATATAATATTGCCTGTCAAGTGGAAACTCCAAAGCTTGTCACAAATGAGAAATCAAATTGCTGTTGCTGAAAATTGGATTGTTTTTTGATGTCCAGTCAAATATAATCAGGGCTGAAGTATTGTTTATAATTTCTGGTTGAACATAGTGTTCCATTTGATTGAGCCAATCATACGATTCCTCTGTTTTGTAAATTTTTTCTAAGTCTTAAACTATTAAGTAGTACAGATGTGCTTGGACTAAAACATATGCTGTGATGAATAAACTAGCTCCTTGTCAAAATATATATATGTATGATTAAGTGCATGAAACATGGTCCTTTGGCGGCAGCATCTGATGGCAGTAATGATACAAACTATAAATTATATCCCATTTTAGTGACTTTAATACTGCAAAATATCTATTTGAAATCTTTTGGACCTTTTTACAATTCAAAATTTGATTTTGGATTCCAGTGAATAAATTTAAAAAAAAAAAAACAACATGACATATAGTTTTATTTATGCCAGATAATTCTGCAGTAATTCAAGGAAAAAATGGCAATGGTTATCTATTTAAAAAAAGGGGGGGCCTAATAAGTATATATTGTTCTTCCCATTTAAAAAAATTCACACCAGAAAAAGGTGCTGCTTCTTTCTCCTTAAAAATTGATGAGATGCTGATAGATATATTCCACTCTCTATAAGGCTTTCTAAATTTGCAGAATAAAAAAAGTCTCAAAAAGTTTAAAGTGTTCATGTACTTGATGGTTATTGTTTGGTTGAATTCTTGTTGGTTATATATAACTTTTATATGGGTGAATTTTTTTTAATAAATAATAATTTTTTTAATAATGTTGAGTAATAATGTTGAGCGGCTTAGATTCAAGTAAATACTGTAGAGATTTTTTCAGAAGCATCCATATGGTCACCAACATGCCGAAAATGGCCACCCAAAATGATGGCCACTTGGTTCTTTCGCCAACATTTCTTCAAGTTTCCATTGAATCGCTATTATAATATAAGGGATTGCATTGTTTGCAAATTTTACAATTTCAACATAAAAAAAAAATAACAAAATAATACTTATATAATACACATCCAGATATAAATTATTTACACTACTTTAAATGTTCACTACTCAAAATTTGCAACAATATTAAATAAAAACATGAAGTTTTAAAATTACAATAATATGTAACATTTAATAATTGTTGTAATACTTAGTTTTATGTATATAATCTTATATATATATATATATATATATATATATAATAGGAATTCTGGACACCTCAAAGTCAAATGCAAGGTACCATCGTTCTATTAATTGAACAAGTAGTGATTGCTCTTGGGGCTGAATTCAAAATATATCTGCCCCAGCTCATTCCTCACTTTCTTAGAGTTTTTATGCATGACACTGGAAAGGATCGTATTATTACTACTAAGGTATGTTAATTTAGAATTTTTCTTTTTTTTAAAAAAAAAGTTAAAATATTTATTTTTTATAAGATATTTTAATTGACATATAATTCATTTTAGCTTCTCATTGCCTTGCAAAAATTTGGAAACAATCTGGATGATTATCTTCATTTAATTTTACCTCCCATTGTGAAGCTGTTTGATTCATCTGATGTTCCAATCAGTGTTCAAAGGTATTTAAAAATATATCAAAAATTATTTTATTAAATTATTATTTTTAAAGCCCAGTGGCTGAGTAGTATTCCATCGTACTTTCGCACTACTGGTCCGAGGTTCAAAATTCGGGTTGGGCAAGGTTGACTCAGCCTTTCATCCCTTTAATGGGTCAATAAATGAGTACTAAGCTTGCTTGAGAACTTAACACTGGCGGTTTTGCATCAGACTGACCACTTGACGGAAATATATGCACATGCACCCCAGGGCCCAAGATCACTTATATTGATATAGGCATAGTAGGCCTTGGCCTTCATGGGCTGTTGCACCACTGTGTTAAGTTTATTATTATTTCATCAATAATGCAAAATTATTCCTGAGTAACATTTAAAAAAATCACTTACTACTTCTCACAAATTGTATACAAAAATTTAATTTTGGACATGAATATCATTTATCAAACTTAAAATCATGGGGAAAAAATTAAATGTTCAAGGTTCTTAACATTTTATAACATGTTCTATGTATGGAACATATTAAAAATGATATTAAAAAGTTGGAAATTTTTTCCCATAGCTCTTATACACTCATGTCCATAAATTAAGGATAATTCAGAATCACACAGAAATTGAACTCTAAAATAAAAATTTCACCTGTAGAATTCTCACACACATCTTGAAGAAGAATATACAAATTACAGGAAATTACCAGATGGTGCGGATAGTATGTCACAATGACGAGAAGGGTATATAAGGAATGGTGGCAAAGAAGTAAAATTGTTCACAAGCGCTTTAAAAGCCTTTCAGTGCAATAACCGCATAGTTATGGCACAAAGGAAGCATTTGGAACATTTTTTGCATGGTAGAATTATCGGACGACTGGAATGTGGACGTACTATGCTGGAAGTATCCGAGGAACTTGAGTGTCATCTCCAGGCTTTGGCAACAATTCCATGATGATGGTAATGTGAGTAGATGTTACAGCACAGGTCGCCCCTGAGTTACAACGCCGAATGAGGACCGGTATTTGGCAGTTACTGCCAAAAGAAACAGACGGAGCACAGCATCAAACCTATCTCGTCAGCTCTCTTCAGCTACCGGTACGACAGTTTCAAGGCAGATTGTGTACAGACGCTTAGGGCACATTGGTCTATATGCTTGTAGGCCTATCAGATGTGTTCCCCTTACCGCAACTCACTGTCGCCTGCAATTAACCTGGAGTAGAGAGCATGCATTGGGGACACCACAACAGTGGTCTTGTGTGATGTTTTCTGATGAGTCCAGGTATAGTTTGCAGTCTGATTCTCGCCGGACTTTCATATGGAGAGCGCCAGGTACCCGTTACCACCAAGAGAACACCTTTACGGTGGTGCAGGATGGCTCGTTTGGGGAGGAATTATTCTTGGTTCCAGAACTGACCTGCATGTTCAGAGTGTAACGATGACAGGCCACATCTATTGGGATGTCATTCTGGAACAACATGTACGTTTGTTTCGGGGCGCCATAGGTGCTGAATTTCTGTTTATGGATGACAACGCCCATCCTCACCGTGCAAACATTGTAGACGAATGCTTTCAATCAGAGGATATCACCCGTATGGATTGGCCAGCATACTCGCCGGACTTGAATCCAATAGAGCATGTGTGGGATATGCTTGGCTGACGAATTGCAGCCCGTCAACCCCCTCCCACCTGTCTACCAGAACTTCGGAGGGCATTGCTTGATGGGGGGGGGAGTGGTGGTAATATTCCCCAAGATCAGATTGATAATTTGATACTCAGCATGCGTAGGCGTTGTAAGGCCTGTATTGCATCATCCTGGAGACATACTCCATATTAACCATCATACTAACCATGTTATACTGTTTTTTGTAAATAGGTTCTTTTTTGAAATTTGCTCCAGGGAGTAAAAATCGCAATTTTTATTTATTATGTCAAACATATAGCATCTTTTTCGCTCTTTACCTTTTGTTTAATAAATAGACTTTACAAATTTGTTTTGCTTCTGTCTCTTTCTTTGCCTGAACTTCATTATTCTTAATTTATGGACATGAGTGTATTTCAATCAATTTATGTCTCATTTTCGAAGCTCCATGGGTTATTGAATTTCAAATTGTGGTGTGTAGATTTTTTACTATCAGTTTTTTCCTATTGTAATTTAAAAGATAATTCTTAATAATTTTTATTATATGTTTCAGATGTGCCTTAGAAACAATTGATTATCTTTCTGAAACATTAGATTTTACTGAATTTTCTTCCCGTATTCTACAGCCATTAGTCCGTAATTTAGATACTGTACCAGATTTGCGACCGGTAAGTATTCATTTAAATTAATTTTTCTGTTTTGTGAGTTATTTTAAAAGCAAATGTATTTTTACTGCATTATGGTAATATTTTTCTAAAATGTTGATTAGAAATAAACATTTATCCCCCCCTTTAAGTCAATAGAGTAATATAAATCAATATAAATCTATTGAAATTTTTAAGAAGTTATTATCGCAGAAAGTGTAAGTAACAAATCTTGACAGTGCAGAATTTGATGACACTTAGCTAACCTGAAATTCTTTACAGTTTATGTGAGAATTTTGTTGAAGATCTAAGACAAATTTTGAAACTATGTGTTTTTTACTAAAGCTGAATTTAAAAAAAAATTAACTTGAAACTTCAGTTAAATTATACTTGTCTTTGATAGCAAATTAAATTATCAGAAAAAATAATTAGCCTGAGAAAAGAAGACGAGAGGTGCATACTTTTAGCAGTGTAGGAGAAATTCAAATATGGAGGTGATATGTTAAAGAAGAAAAATTGTAGTCTTAGAGTTTAAAAATTATGTTATGTTTGAATAAAATAAATGTGTGAATCGCATTGTTTCTAATTATTTTACAATTTTATTTTAAGACAGCCATGGATACGTTATGCTCTATAGTGATACAACTAGGGAAAAAATATCAGATATTTATTCCTATGGTTCATAAAGTTCTCACTAAGCATCGTATAAATCATCAACGATATGATGTCCTAATTAGTCGTATTATAAAGGTAAGCACTTATATTCCTTGAATAAAAGAAACATGATTACATTATAAAAATAATTTTATATAAAATTTTATTTAATGACTTTTATATATTTTCTTATAGGGTACAGCTGCTGAAGAAAGTGATGATCCTCTGATGTTTCCAAAAAAGAAAATTGTTTCCAAATCACATGATGCAGATATCAGTGCTACAAGTGTTGATATTGGAAACCCTCGTAGAAAGCTTCCTATAAATGTTTTCAATTTACGAAGGGTTTGTTGTGTTTTTTCTTACTATTATTACCACTTAATTATGTATACAGAAGTTATAGTTTTTAAAACTTTTTTTTAAAATATAAACAAGTCAAATAACATATTTTTAGAAAAAATTTTATATTTTTTAATTTTTATTGTTAATACTCTTTTTTATTATTATTTATTTTTTCATCTAAATTTTGTAATTCTCAATGTACAGTTTTTAATAACAAATTTTTATTTGTAAAAGCATTTTTTCAAATTAAAAATTTTTTGTGGAGAAAAAAAAATAAGGTAGTGTTGTAATGGATTGGTGTGAATGATTTAAATTTAAATTGCTGTTATTATTAACAAACCTTAATGTGATGGATGAAAATATTTGTTACTTTTTTTTTTTTGGAAAATGTTTTTATATTTAAAAAAGTAAGATGATTTAAATCTCTTAGAAAATTCATTTTGTTATTAAAAATATACTCAAATAAAGATTCATGCTAAGTACTAGTCAATTGAACCACAAGAAACCTCCCTGAAGCTTTCTTTGGTAAACTTTGCTCAATCGTTTGAAAATAGGACGTTCAAGCATTTGCTGCTCATCTCTGTGTTGTGTATGTTCTCACAGCAAATGGCTTTTAACTGTACTTTTGGATTCATACTTTTCTAATCCATTTTGAATTTGTAAATCAAATTGGGGTTAATATGCATTAAAAACATTTTATATTCTACAATTTTATTTTAAATGTGTTTATTATCCAGTCTCTATTCCTGTTAGTAATTTTTTTTTAAATTTGTAGTAAAATAAACTCTGGAGTGCAATCAGTATATCCAATTACAGAGTTTCATTTAATCATAAAGCTATGCTTCAATACAAATGATCTGCATGTAACTGATTTGAGTATTCAATATCCAAAAATAGAATATTTTAATATAATAGAGTTCATTCCAGAACCATAAAAAACATACCAATTTTTTAGGTCTGATTATGTTATTTTTTAAAAGATTTGAGTAATATAATATTTTTCATTATCTTTTTAGGCTTGGGCCTCTACTCGAAGAGTATCTCGTGATGACTGGCTGGAATGGTTAAAGAGAATGAGTGTTGTACTACTTAAAGAATCTCCATCTCCAGCCTTGCGCTCATGTTGTGCTTTGGCTGAGTCTTATGATCAGCTGCTTAGGTGAGCAATGCATATTAGTTATTATAGCAACCTACTCTTGTGTGAATCACAATTAACTTTGATAGGAATAAAAGTGCCTAATAACTGGCCCTAAATAAGGATTCCCATTCAACTTCATTGTCAAAAATAACTGCAATACAGTGCTTTTTGAAGTAAAAAAAAAAACGTTAAGGAATTTTTTTAAAAAATGGGATTGTGGGACAATTTTTTCAGTAGCAGCTAGGATTATTAGCATTTTTTTCAAAAGGGTTGGAACTAATCTCTAAGACAGTGATTCATTCTAGTACTGTTGGTTGTATATACACTTTGTGTTGAGGCTTAGGGCACTCACAAGCGGTGATATAAATGGCTGTGGCACATGCATCATATATATTGCCATTTCAAATAAAGATTCGAGATGATGACATCAACTGAAAATGTTCAAAATGCTTCTTAGTACTAATATATTGGTTGAAAAAACAACCATCTCAAAATATTGTTTGAAAGTTCCTCAACAGAAAAAGTATTTCTGCATAAAAATAGGAAGCTGGGGATGGGTATCTGTGAATCACAACTAGCATTCACAGCAGTAAAAGCTCCTAATAACTGGCTCAGAGGAGAATTCTTTACAGCCTAATTGTTAAAAGCACCATAAATCATAGGTATATCCACAAACTGAAAGTTTCTCTGAATCATTTCTTAACCATAAAAAAAAAATTACCATTATGAAAAGACACATTTTTAAACAGTTTAAGAAAATTTATCACATCTAATTAATGCATTTTTACTGTAGATTTTTTAAGTGTCAAATGCAGGTGTGCAAATTATTCTTTATAAGTTACATATGAAATTGTTGAATAAATTTTTAATTCTTATATTTCTTTCATTAATTAATGTTTAAAATGTTATTTTATTTCTATTTCCAATGATTTATGTTAATATATAACTGCAGGGACACATTGTAATTATATATTGTCCTGACTTTAATATTTTAAATATAATTATTAATAATATTTCCTCACATTTTGATATACAGAGACATGTTCAATGCAATATTTCTCTCCTGTTGGTCTGAATTGCAAGAAAAACAACAAGCAGAATTAGCTGAAAGTCTTCAACAAGCTCTGACCACCCAGAATATTCCTGAAATTACACAAACGCTTTTGAATTTAGCTGAATTCATGGAGCATTGTGATAAAGTAATATGAAGAACTTTTTTTAAGATCTATTGTTTCAAAATAATTTAGCTTACTATTTGCTTTAATTTTAAAAAAAATTTGCCTTGTAAAGTTATTAGTTTTTTTGGATTTAAATGTTTTTTTTAACAAAGATTTTTATAAATTAGAATCTTTTTAAAATACTTTGTTTTGAATATTTAAAAAAAATTTTTTGATTGCAGATAATTATATATAAATACATAAATATTCATCAATGCACATTATTACTCCCTCCCCTGAAAAAAAACAGGAAAATGTTTCAAAACGGTATAAAATGCTACTAATTATATAATAAGGTATACTATGTTTCTTAAAAAAAGTATTGTAAAAAACTTAAGTTTATTATAATTCTCAATATTGTAATATTTGGAGTTCTTTTAGTAAATATTCTCTAATATGTACCTGGATAGAAATTGATTCATTTATCTTTTACTTCATGATTAAAGAAATTGATTTAAAAATTATAATAAAAAAAAAGTGTTAAAAATGTCAAAATGCCCTACATTGAACAAATATCTCTTTCATTAATCTGGAGGCTGGATCAGGTCTTATTGTAACATTCGTATCAATGATTCATGAACTATTTGTTGAAATAAAGATCTTAATAAATAAAAAAAAAGTAGATTTAAAAAGAAAAATACAATAAAAAGTCCAATAATATACTTGCTTTAAGAAAATTCAATTTCTTTAATGACATTTCCCTATGGTTGTGGAAATATATCATGGTTTAAAAAACGAGATTTGGTTTCAGTAATTAATTATGTGAATGATTATGAATTCTGTATTTTAATTCTGGATACTCAAGGGAAATAATTTGTTTCTGTTTGTTGCAAATTTTTGTTAAAATACTTTCATTTAATTTCTTTTAATATCTGAGGAATTATATTTAATATTTATGTAATATTAGAACAAAAATTAAAAAATTTTTGAATTATGATCTTTATAGGGTCCTTTACCTCTAAAATCTACATTACTTGGGGAAAAAGCCATGGAATGCAGAGCTTATGCCAAAGCTTTGCATTATAAAGAGGATGAATTTCACAAAGGGCCCTCAAGTGAAATTTTGGAAACACTCATTAGGTAATCTACTTACATGTTTGTAAGTTATTGTTATAAAAAATTCAATTATGTTTTAAATATTACAATAATCAATTTTGTTGCAGCATCAATAATAAGTTGCATCAGTCTGAAGCAGCTGCTGGAGTATTAGAGTATGCAATGAAAAATCACGGTGCTGAATTGGTAGGCTTGATTATTTTTATTTTTGAAAGCTATGAATTATTATTGATGTGATTAAATATTATTTTATGTACTCTGCTCCATATTTATAATCTTAGATTCAAATTTACCACTTTTTTATCATCAGCAGTATGATGAATAATTTAGGAAAACCTGTCTCTTTGCAAAAATTGTATAATAAAGCAATTATTAACAAACAGAAATGATATTCTTGACTTCCTTGTGTTATGATAAGTCCTTCATATTCAATATAACATATCAACACCTCAGTTACGAGTGTTTTTTATGTGTAGTGATATAATCTATATAAGCCAGTAACAACCTCTGCACCATGGTGATCATTTTGGTGTAGTGGTTAAGTTACTCGGTTTTGGATCCAAAGGTCATGGGTTCTGTCCTTAGGATAAAAACGTGCCACTTCATTTGGTAACCCTAGCTTAACTAAGAAAAGCGAAACCTCAACTGATCTGATGTATGTGTGTGTAATCCTTAGGTTTCAGTACAGTTTTTTCTGTGTAGATTCATACTGCTGTGACTTTTTCTAGTAGTAGATATTTTCTTGGATGTCAGTGAAAAAAAATATATTATTGTCTGTAGACTTAAATGCATAGTTTAAATTGGAAAAAAAAAATCGTTCTCTAAACAGATTTTGTGAAAACTCCAAAGATTATGAAAAGCTAGTGTGAAGATTAAAATAACCTGTTCAATTAGAATGAACAATTGAATGCATGCACTTTCTTATCCTATAATCTCGTGCTTAAAAGATATTTATATTTTACTCTTTATATTAGATAGATGATTTACTTTTTACATTGTTTCATAAGAATTATATGGAGTTAAAAATATTTTTGTGCAATGTTAGATTTGCAATTAAATAATAATGTAAACTAAATTCTTGTTTAACATTTATGTGACAGCATACAGTGAAATTAGTTTTTATTTTGAGAGTATTTAATTTTGAATAATGGGTAAAATTTCTTTTAAGGTTTATGAATGAGGTTGTCAAGTTTTTGTATTTTAATTTAACTGCTCAATAAAAAGGCAGTTTGATATTTTCTTTTTTTTACTATTGGCATTTCAGATTTATCGTTATTCTTTTTATTTCTAATGGATGCTTCTTGCCTATTTTAATGGCATCAATAAATCATCAACAAAAATTTAATATGTGTGAAACAAGGATGTTTTAAGTAATATATCTATTGTAGCTTCTATTTTGAGATATAGTTGTTTATTTATTGTATTGAGAAAAATTAAAGTAATTTTGAGTGACTGTTGTATGGATCTAAATTTTGTGTCTTTTTTTTTACATATAGAAAATCAAAGAACGTTGGTATGAAAAGTTACATCAGTGGGACCAGGCTCTTGCATCATACCAACAAGCCAGAGAGCAGAGACCAGATGATATGGAACTGATCATGGGTCAGATGAGATGCCTTGAAGTTCTAGGAGAATGGTAATATCATTATCTTTTAAATCATCTTGTTAGTCTAGTAATTTATATCTTTTTCGTTAGAATTGCTTAGTTAAATATAATTTTTTAAGGTAGTTATACAATTACAATATTCTTTTATTTAGATTACAAAAATCCATACTAATATATAAAAGAAAGAGGTTGTGTGTTTCAGCTATTCCAACCAAATTAAGCAACCCACAAAGTGTGAAACTTGGCACGTAGAAACTGTAGGTCTTTATGCTATTAACCCCGAAGAGTTTCTTTCGAAATTCGCTTTAGATTTTTTTTTTTAATTTAATTTTTATGCATTTTTTCAGCTAAATGGAGATATGACGTCATCAACCGTGTCAAATCTTAACTTTGCGAAAATTAATGTATCAAGCAGTTTTGGGGGGGGGGGGATTTTATCACATTTTACTGTAAACATATTTATTTATGGTTGTAGTTTTTCATTTTTTTAACTCTTTGTGTTGGAATTACATTTGTTTTTCGAATAAATGATCATAAAAAATGTTCTTTCTAAGTTTTGTTTTTCATTTTGGCAACATAGATGTATTTACATTTGAATTTTGATGTCTTATGTTGTGTGAAGGGTATTTTTTCCTTTTCCGAAATTTCTTATAAGTAGGATGTAATTTTTCAGACCAAATAAGCATGCTATACGGAGGGAAATGGGCAAGATGTACCTTTAAAATTTTCTGATTTGATCATGATTTAAATCTAAGCTTAGATTAACTTAGCACCGACAACCCTCTGTGTCATGATAACTTTAGATGGATTGAGCCTGCCAACGTGAGTGGGTGATACTAAAGCCTAACTACTGCATTAAATTTATTTATCTGTGTAGTTTTCTTCAAGATTATTTCTTATATACTTTTGTGGTTTGTAATAATGCATGTTGATTGCATAATGGAACAGTAACCCATCTTGCAAGCCTATTGGAATTAAAGCTACTTTTTTTTATTGTGCTGACCACTTTTAAAGATATTTACTTTTATAAAATGTTGTACTTCATTTTATGCTAATGATTAATGTTCACTGTACTATGAGCATAAATTTGTTTCTTTTTCAATTTTAAATATTTAAGGTTTTCTGTTATGTGTTTTTTGTTGTTCAAAACTGTTTATGGCAATTTTATCAAAAATACGGCTGACTTTTTCTGTTTTAGATAACCTTTTAATTTAAATTAATATTATAATTCTCCTATCTCAGTGTCACAGTTTTATTTTTTCTTAACTATCCTTTTCTTGCGTATCATTGTTGGTACAGTAATTATGTGATACAAAGATTCAAAAGTCTGTTTTTCCTGCTGAACAATAATTTGTGAGGCTTTTTGTAAACAGAATCTTAGATCATTGATTACCTATTCATGACACAAATATCAAAGGGTTTTTTTTACAATCAATGAAACTACACCTTCACTTCTCAACAGAATTTTTTTTTTTGTCATCTCCATTTGTTCACAAAAAAAAACATTTGTTAGAAAAACTATTGATGTGATTAAATGCTCATCAAAGTAATTTTCCTTCTGATAATCTGTTCTTCATGCTGATTGTATATATGCGCATGCATTGTCTACATTTTTTACATATAAATGTTACATGTTTTATATATCTATGCCATTTTCTGTCGTTGAAAATAAATATTCATCCTTCCTAATAATAATTCTTCCTTCATTGGCCTATTCAATATTTTGTTCAATGTAGAAAAATATTGCTTAAAGAAAAACAGAAAGAAAAGGACACTGAATTCAACTGTATCATTTGTGGTCGTAAAAATGTTTGCACAGAAAAAGGATGAACCTTGAAAAGATTTTCACATATTTCCCTCTGGATTTTTTTAAAATTCAGTGTTGAAATGATTTTCCATCTCATGCCATCATGGTTTAACGTTGCTTCTGATAGTCTATTCCTCACATAGTTTTTTGGAGATCATATGCATATTTTATGTTATCATACTGTCTATATACGATATATATATTTCAATTATCACTATAGTTATTTATCATTGTATGTACTCATTCTTTTGCTTTTGCAATCAAATTATAATTGTTAATAGAAATATTGCAAAAAAGTATTGTTTCAAGAATTAATTTTTTAGCAATATGGTTTATTATTTGTTTCATTCAGTACTGTTGTTGGTTCTGGACTATTTCAACGGGGACCTGTTTTAGGTAGATTCTGATTTTCGTTTATACCAATTAAATTTTTTTAATATTGAAAAACATCTAATTCTTTATATTAGATGTATTACAGAGATGTTAGGTAATATTATAAGAGGTATGGGAGCAATACTGTCACGTAGATCGGAGTTCGAGGATTTTATACAAAATCAGTCATAAATAACAAGGCAATTCCTTAAGAGCGATGAGTATTTATTGGTGTAAATCAATCCTTGAAAATACAGGATTCAACAGCAAAATTCGCAGAATAATTAACAAAAGGATTTCACAGCTTCAACAGTACTCAGAAACAATAAGCAGTGTCCAAAATTCACGTATGTAAATTGCTATTCACAAGCACAGCCGAGCTGATCAAATTCAAAGCAAGTCTTCTAATCGCTAATCAAAACAGTGCTCACTACTCGCTGGTTAAAATCAGACTGACCGTTGCGGCGAGTCTCTCTCTATTTATAGCAGAGGCCGAAAGTTCTGGAAAGATGCGCTCGCGCCACAGATCGTGAAATAAGTGGATTTCTCTACTAATTTCTAGAAGAATCCAGAGGGCCCCAAACTCGCCAACATGGTCGCCAAAGTCACCAACTTGGTCGCCAAAAATGATGCCAACTTGGCTCTATCGCCAATATTTCGCCAAGTTCCCATTGAATCGCCATTATAACGTAAGGGACGGCGTTGCTTGTGAATATTACAATTTTATCATGAAATAAATATAGCATAGAGTTATATAAAGGCATTGCACATCCAAATACAAATTATTTACATTATTTTATACAAAATTCGTAACATTGCCCCCTCCTCAAAGACTGCACGTCCCGGGCAGTACAATCCCTGAGTGAGAGACATCTATTTACAGACATAACCTATTCACATAATAATTGAATATAAAGTAACAAATACTCAACAACAAAAAGCAAATAAATTCAAAATACAAACATACATTACAACACTAAAATAAAACTAAGAAATTGGAAAAGAGATAAATAAATCACACTATTTACAAAATAATAAGTGACCATAGTCTGAACTTAGGTACCTTATTCTCCTTGGACAAGGTAAGGGGCTAGCCTATTATAGTGTATTACCTTCGGTTTTGTGTGTGGTGATTTCTGTATCTGAACCACAATGTCATTCAGTCTTTTTAGGACTGTGTAAGGACCTTCCCAGTTGGTCTGCAACTTCGGAGAGAGTCCTTTGCGACGTTTCGGATTCCATAACCACACTTTGTCGCCTTCGTGAAAGTCGTGTCCGGTTGCTCTTGCGTCGTATCAGGTCTTCATCTTCTCTGAAGCCATGCCAATTCTTTTCCTAGCCAAATGATGCATTTCCTCCATCCGTGCCTGGAGTTTCTCGACATACTCCTCAGGCGCCAAAGGAGCATCTGGTGGCCGGCTGAACAAGAGATCTGCAGGCAACCGAAGATCACGTCCGAAGAGCATCTGGGAAGGGGAATAGCCAGTGGTCTCGTGGATGGCACTCCGGTAGGCAAGCAGGAAAAGAGGCAGTTTCTGGTCCCAGTCCTGTTGATGACTGGATACCAGGAGAGAGAGGCTGTTCAGGATGGTCCGATTGAACCTCTTTTCCATGCCGTCAGACTGAGGATGTAAAGCTGTTGTCCGGGTTTTGTCAATGCCGAGTATCTCGCACAGTCACTTGCAAACTGCAGAATCAAAGTTCCTTCCCTGATCGTAGTGCAGTTGTAGTTGAACTCCGTATCTTGAGATCCAATGTTGAACTAGAACCTCTGCAACAGTCGGGGCCTCTTGGTCGGATATAGGATAGGCTTCAGGCCACTTAGTGAAGTAGTCCATGACAACCAGGATGTTGTTGCCGTCTGATGATCTCGGAAGTGGGCCTAAGATGTCGAAAGCTATTCGTTCAAAAGGCGCTCCCACATTATACAGCTGGAGTCGTCCTCTGGTGCGTTTTCTTGGACCTTTACGTGCAGCACAGGGATCACATGTGCGACACTACTTCTCAACGTCACTCCGCACATTGTTCCAGTAGAAGCGCTCTTGGACTTTTTGTAAGGTCTTCATAACACCAAAATGACCACCAGTTGGACTGCCATGGAGTTCACTTAGGACTGTCGATATTCTTGTCTTTGGAAGAATTAATTGCCACCTGAATGCTTTTCCGTCGTCAGACTCCCATTTTCGATATAAAACACCATTTCTCAGGTGCAGGGAGTCCCAAAGAGCCCAGTATTGCTTCGTTGTAGGATGGAAAGAGGCGATGTCTTGCCAACTGGGCTTTTCATCAGATGACTCTTTGAATTCTATTACTGGTTTAATTTCAGGATCAGCCAGTTGATCTTTTCGGATGCTCTCGTCACACCACAGGTCCAATTCCAATGTTGATGGCGTTGTAACTTGGCGGATTACTGGATTTATTTCGCCAAATTTCTTTTCGACTCTCGAGCAGTATTTGTAGCTCTCAGGACAGGGTCTTTTCGAAAGAGCGTCTGCATTTCCGTGTGCTTATCCTTTTCTGTGGCGAATTTCTATGTCATACTCTCTTGGTTCCGACATTGAGTCATTAAGGTCTGCATTTCTTCTCTCAGTTTTTCTATGTCATTTATCCATGGAGATTCAGAGGGCACATCCGTAGTCACTCTAACTCCCCGACTGGTTTGAGTGGCGGCCTCTAATTTCAAGGCATATAATAGGGCAGATTTTAGGTCCTTAACATCTGCCATCCTTATAGTCTTCTGAATTTCTCCATCCTTCAGTCCTTCCACGAAATGTTGCAGGGAAACTATTTCTCGCACATTTGCTGGCTGGTCGAAGAAACCCAAGTTGGCGAGCCTTTCTATTTCGGAGGCATACTCCTGCAAATTTTCTCCGGTTTTTTGGAGTCTTGTTTTCATTTGCAGGCGTGCATAGTCTTTGGTGTTTTTCTGGCTGAACCGAAGATCCAGAGCATTATAGAGGTAGTACAAATTTAGCCGCTCTGTGTCAGGAAGAGTCTGCAGTATTTCAGCGGCTTCTCCTCTAAGGGATGCTGCAAGCTGACATGCTTTGATGGCTTCAGTCCATCCATTAGCTTCTGAAATTATGGAAAATTGAGTCTTGTATACCTCCTAGTTAGTTTTTCCGTCATAGGTGGACAGCTTTACTGACAGAAGCAGCCAGAGGTACCGGAGAAGCAGACACAGGTACTGAAGAAGCAGGCACAAACTTGCTTTCATTCGTCATATTCCCGCAAGCCAGAAGCTTGTTTTCAATATTTTCCACCCTCTGTGATATAAGGCTAAAATTTCCGGAAACTTCTTCTCTCATCGTTTCTGTTTTCTCTTCTACTTTCTTTTCCATTTTCTCTTCAACTACTGCGATCTCTTCTTTCATTTTTCCAGCTATTCTGTCTTCCACACTGTTGATTTTCTGTTCTAGAGAATTCTTCAGATCTTCTTGACACTTCTGTATGTTTTCCAGACCTTTCTGCATTTCTTGCTTAGTATCTTCCAGACTTTTCTCCATTCTCTCTTTAGTCTCTTCTTGACTTCTCTGCAAATTCTCCCTTCCTTTCTTAGTCTCTTCTTGACTTCTCCGCAAATTCTCCATTCCTTTCTTAGTCTCTTCTTGGCCACTTTTCAAGGCATTAATGCCCTCTAACAGAACCTTCAGTTGCTCATCCATTGCTCTTGTTATTGGCATAAAACCCCACTCCTGACACTAAATTGTCACGTAGATCGGGGTTCCAGGATTTTATGCAAAATCAGTCGTAAATAACAAGGCAATTCCTTAAGAGCGATGAGTATTTATTGGCATAAATCAATCCTTGAAAATACAGGATTCAACAGCAAAATTCGCAGAATAATTAACAGAAGGATTTCACACCTTCAACAGCACTCAGACACAATAAGCAGTGTCCAAAATTCACATATGTAAATGACTATTCACAAGCACAGCCGATCTGATCAAATTCAAGGCAAGTCTTCTAATCGCTAATCAAAACAGTGCTCATTACTCGCTGGTTAAAATCAGACTGACCGTTGCGGCAAGTCTCTCTCTATTTATGGCAGAGGCTGAAAGTTCTGGAAAGATGCGCTCGCGCCACAGATCGTGAAATTAGTGGATTTCTCTACTAATTTCTAGAAGAATCCAGAGGGCCCCAAACTCGCCAACATGGTCGCCAAAGTCACCAACTTGGTCGCCAAAAATGATGCCAACTTGGCTCTATTGCCAATATTTCGCCAAGTTCCCATTGAATCGCCATTATAACGTAAGGGACGGCGTTGCTTGTGAATATTACAATTTTATCATGAAATAAATATAGCATAGAGTTATATAAAGGCATTGCACATCCAAATACAAATTATTTACATTATTTTATACAAAATTCATAACAATACTAATTTAATTTTGTTTTCAGTTGAAGGCTTCCTAATATTTCTTATTTATGATAGCGTTTAGTGAATCAGTTTATCATCATTAATTTTTTCTTTCTTTCGGTTCATCTATTGAAGGTTTTTTCACCCATAGTTCCCATAACAGAAACTTAGTACTGCTATCACTTTTCTGTAATAATTTTCATTTATATTTGCATTCATTCATTCATTAATATCTATTTACTCTCCAGCTTGCTAATTTTCTCTCTTACATTGAAATATTTTTGTTAAATTATTATTTACTTTGAGGCAAAATTGTAAATTGTTCAAAATTATTTATAGTGTGAACATTTATTTGAAAATAATATTTTTAATTTTTGGTTATAGAACTTTTTATACAGGGTTTTACCCTCACTAAAAAATATTATAATAGATGAATTTATGTTTTTAAAACTTAACCCATGCGAAGAACGTTAATTTCAGCTAGTTTAATTTTAATTAAAAGTACTTTTTCAGTTTTTTTTGGGGGGGGGGAAGTTATGTTATGTGATTTTATTTTCTCTGAGACATTTTTATATTAATCAGTATAATTAGATGCACCTAATGCTACTTACTTGCAATTAATTTAATAACAAATTGTTTTACATATTTTTATCATTCAAAGAATTCTATGAGTATCTGGAAAAAAGGCAAATTAAAATAATTTTAAAGCTCCCTCATTTTTTAAAATTATTTTTTTGAGAAAAAAAAAAGATTATTTAAATTAGTATTGACTTCTAAATCAACAGTATTTAGGAGACTTTTTCAACTTTTGTGAAAAAAATTTCAGTTACATTATAATGCAAAATTATTAGAATTAGACACATATTGTATTTGTTTTGAAACATTTAAATCTTTTGCTATGTAACTAAAAAGTTCTTCTTTCAAAGATAATTATTTTTCTTGTAAAGCATTCAATATAGAATTATTTTAATATATATTAGTTATATAGATATATATTCTCTATAGAGATAACTGAATATATATATATACTAGCTGTTACCCACCCGCTTCGCTGGGTATTTCATGATGTTTTATAAATTTTTACTGCTTATATATATGTATAAATTATTGATATCTAAGTCCTAGCATTAAGAATTCGATTGTATTGAAAAATATACTTAGACTTGTAACTGTCACCTCTTGATAAATAAAAAGGGCAGAACTCATCTAATTTGTATTTTCTAAAAATCTCTAAAATTGAAGTATAGAATGATGTTTGCTCTTTCGTAACCCAAAAACTAAGTGGATTCCCGCAAAACCAATTTTCGCGGTGGATCTCTACTCTGTAAATTGAACATGCAAGCCAAATTTCAAGTCTCAATCAAACAGAAAAAAAAAAGTTTTACTATCAATATCCCCGTTATCCCGTTGAGAGCCGTTTTCCAAAATAAACTCTCTTAGCGGATTTCAATTCAACAAAAGAAAAATGCAAACCAAATTTCATTATTATAGTCCTTGTAGCTCGAAAAAAGGATTTTTTTTTGTGTCAATACGTCCCAGTAACCCCTGCACCCCTCCGCAGAACTTGATTTACTTAAAATACATTCTTAGTGCATCCCTATTCAACATAAGAAACATGCTTAAAAAATTTCAAGTATATGGGTCTAACAATTAAAAACAGGAATATTTTTCTGTAACTCCTCATGACCCCTCGCAACTATCCTTATGGGTCAATTTTCGTTTTACTCTTTGTTAGAGGAATTATATTCCATGAAAGGAACATGCCTACCAATTTTTAAGCAGGATGATCAAATAGTTTAAAAATGGAAATATTTATTAATCTCCCAAAATTAAACTTGGTAGTTGATATTCGCAAAACCCATTTTGTAGCGGTTCTCTACGAAAGGAATCTGCTTATCAAATTTCAAGACTGTACTTCTAATAGTTTAAAAATGGGTATAATTATCTATAACGCCACTTAGGTGTCTGTTTTCACAAAACCCATTTTGTAGGGGAATTGCACTCTATGAAAGGAATCTGCTTAGCAAAATTTGTGCGTCCAATAAATTAAAAATGCAAAAAAAATTATCAATAACGCCCTTTGAACCCCCGCAACGCCACCTAGGGGTCTATTTTCACAAAACACATTTTGTAGTGTATCTCTATCCTATGAGAGGAATCTGCTCACCAAATTTCAAGACTGTGTGTCTAATAGTTTAAAAATAGAAATAATTACTTATATCTGCCCTTAATCCCCCACAACACCCTTTGGGGGTCAATTTTCCCCAAACCCGTTTTGTAACGGATATGTACTCCATGAAAGAAACATTCCTACCAATTTTCAAGCAGGTAGGTCAAGTAGTTTAAAAACGAAAATATTTATCTCTTACCCCACTTAATCCCCCGCAACGCCACTTAGAGGGCTGTTTTCCCAAAACCTTCTTATAGCTGATCTCTACTCTATGAAAGAAATCTATTTATCAAATATAAAGACTGTGCGTCTAATAGTTTAAAAATGGAAATAATTATCTATAACGCCCCTTAAGTCCCGCAACGCCACTTGGGGAGCAATTTTCACGAAACACATTTTGTAGCGTATCTCTACCCTATGAGAGGAATCTGCTTACTAAGTTTCAAGACTGTACGTCTAATAGTTAAAAAATCGGAATTTATAACGCCCCTTAAACCCCCACCCCCGCAACACCCCTTGAGGGGTCAATTTTTTAAAAACCCATTTTGTAGCGGATATTTACTCCATGAAAGAAACTTACCTACCTATTTTCAAGCAGGTAGGTCAAGTAGTTTAAAAACGGATATATTTATCTATTACGCCCCTTAATCCCCCGCAACGCCACTTAGAAGTCTGTTTTCACAAAACCCGTTTTGTAACTGATCATTATTCTACGAAAGGAATCTATTTATCAAATTTAAAGACAGTGCGTCAAATAGTTTAAAAATGAAAATAATTATCTATAACGCCCCCTAAGCCCCTGCAACGCCACTTGGGGGACGATTTTCACCAAACTCATTTTGTAGCGGATCTCTACTGTATGAAAGGAATCTGCTAACCCAATTTCAAAATTGTACATTGAGTAGTTTAAACATGGAAACAGTTATTTATAACGCCCCTTAATCCCCGTAACGCCCCTTGCGTTTCGTATTTTGGGAAATCCGTTCTTAGCTGATGTCTACTCTATGAAAGGAACATGTCTACCAAATTTCAAGTATGTAGGTTGAATAATTCCAGAGATACCGTGATTAGTCAGTCAGTCAGTGAGTGAGTCGCTTTTCTCCTTTATATATATATTCAGTTTATATAGAGAGAAATATTTTTTTGTATATAAGCTGCCCTAAGTCAGCAATGTTGATAATACTGTAGCATCCATTCTTTTATATTTTTATATTTAACTCTGTTATTTCAATTTTTCATATCTCCTTTTAAATTCTGTTTGGTTATCTAGCAATTTCAATTCTTTTCAGTTTTAATCATGTTAATTCATCTCTCTCTTATAGAGAACTTTTGATTTTATATATATATTATCATAACTGTTTTTCAGGGGTCAACTCTACCAGTTGTCCACTGAAACTTGGCCAGCTGTTGATGATCCTGTAAAGACAAAGATGGCTCCTATAGCTGCTGCAGCTGCTTGGGGATTAGGTAATGTAGTAGGAATATTTTTTTTCCTATCGAAGTAAATAGCAAGAGTAACTGAGTGGTCATGAACTCCTGGCCAGCGATTTATTAGCTCAAATCCTGGTGCTGCTAATATGCCTTGTAGAGGGGATGTTGCACGTTATGGAGGCTTAGAGAGTGTGGTGTTATCGTTGTCATTTGACTGAGATCTAAAATTTGGAGGCCCATCACTAGTGGCTCTTGCTTTGCTTTTGTGTGTGATATTCATGAATAAATCAAAAATCAAACCTATTCCAGTAATCATATACTTAATTTATTCAATTATATCATCAATATTCTAATCATACATTTTGTAAGATTTTTTAAAATTTTTTAATTAGATTTGCATTTTTGAATGTAATATTAAAATATGTATTATTTTTCAGTGTTGTTAATTTTTTATATAGTTTTACTATAATCAATGATTTAAAGCAGTGGTCTCCAAACTTTTTTGACTCATGGAACCCTAAAAGTTATGAAGTGGTTCTGGAGGAAACAGGGCTTCGAACTGGAACTGAACTGAAAACTGGAAAAAACCATTATTTTGGTTGGAAAGAAAACTGGAACTGAACCAAAAAAAATATTGGTTTATTTCAGTTTAATATGTCTTCACTCATTATGTTAATGTAGCAACTTATCAGTATTTTCTAATTTAACGTCAACCATATAATTATCATTGCATGTACATTGCTTCTCGATTTCCTGTTTTGATCTTCACTAGTACTTTTCTGTTTCAGTTTCGCATGAAACCACTTGTAGAAGATAGATTTAATTCAGTTGAATAAACTAGATGATTTTTTAAGAAAAATATCAGTCGGAGTTATATTTTTCACATCTCAGCATGCAATCATCCACTGAAGTTTGTATGCACTGTTTAGATATACCAACCAGATTCATGAACCTAGTTGTCAAATGCAATTCTAATTCAATGCCAATGCTCGCCGTTTTTTTGCACACCACTTGTATCATATATGCTGGTTTATTAAATCAATTCAAAGAATAAAATCTTCTAAATTTTGATAGAATCGCATTTTTTGTTTGTGATAGAATTATATTTCTAGTACAAATAAGAATATACATAAAATAAAATTATTCATTCAGATCTGAACTGAAAACCGTTATAGAATTGCATTTTTTGTTTATGATAGAATTATATTTCTAGTAAAAATACGAGCTGATATATTTTTTTTAGTTGAACTAAAAAAAAGTTGCAGTTCAAAGCCATAGGTTAATCCCTCTCTTTCTATCTTTCATTTAGGTATTTTATGTAAAGACAAATAAAGAAAAATTTTGTATTTGTGATTAAAATTTTTTCATATAATGTTAATTTTAATTTACTCATTCATAATATTAGTATATGCTCTAAGTGTTACCTACACATACATTATAATTAGTAACTGGGATATGTGCTTGCATTTTTTTACACAAATTATCAGTCTAGGTCTATGAAATTATCTACAGCCACATTTCATATTCTGCATTTCATAAATTTTGTTTTTGCTATCACATAAACATTTTTTCACTTGAATACACTGTTCTGAATGGCATTAAAATGTTTATAACTGCGAGAGAAATCCTGTGTATTCTGCAGGAATTTGCAACCTAAAATTTTGATTTTAGAGGATATTTATTCTGTGTAAATTTTTATCCAAAAATCGAGATCATCTCATTCATATCTGTATTTTAACATAGAATCTGTTGATAGTTCAATCACTTTACTTGTTATATCAGTAATAAATCCCGATTTTTATTGAAATAATAAAATGGATTTTCAATCTATTTCATAAAAAACGTTAATCCATTTTGCACACAGATTTAGAGTTTTTTTTCCAATTTTTTATTTTGATTCGTGGAACCCTCAGGCTCCTTTTAACACAGTTTGAAGACCACTGACATAAGGGTAAATTTCTAAGCTGTAACAAAACTACCTAAATTTCATTACAAGTGAAAAATATACAGTTAATATTCCCAAAATATGTGTCCTTTAAAAAAATATTTTTGTACGTAAATGTTTTTTCTTTCTTTATGCAGACCTGTATTTTTATTTAATATGTATTTCTAAAATAAATTGCTTATCTTCCTTAATAAAATAATATCAGAAGTTTTTAAACTAATTTAGGGCATTGGGAAAGTATGGAAGAGTATACCAGAGTAATTCCTCGTGGAACTACAGATAGTGCATTTTATCAAGCCATTCTTGCCATTCATCGATCTGATTTTCATGTTGCTCAACAGGTATGTTTTTCTTTGATCATTTTAAAGTTTCCATATTCGTAATGCATTAAGTTGCTAATTTAAACAGTACAAAAATAAAGACAATTAGATACAAATATTATATATGGCTGTTGTATTGAATATCTAAAGCATAACAAAATCATTTGTCACATTCTGAAATTTTCGAAATGTAGCTGAATGGTAAACTTATGAGCATTCATAGTCATTCTCCTTGCAGTATCAAAGCATTATTGTAGAATAATTTTCCAAAAATGAATTGCTTCTAACCATTCATTTCTTGGAATTGGATGATATCCTGCTAAAGTATTTTTCTAAGAATCAGATTAACAGACAACTTACTCATATGAAAAGAAAGAGGTTGCTTTGATGTTTTGCTCTATCAAAGTTCCCTTCTTTGTCTGTGCATCAATTTTTTCATTGCCCCAAATTCCTCAAAGGTAAAAACCCATATGAAAGAAATTTCATGTGTAAATGCCTTGAGTAAAGGTCTACAATCCAAGAATTTTTGAATGCTGAATTTGACAGTACAACTTTATAAAGGAATGACTATTAATCAACAGTTGTTGAATAGCTTCAACTTCACTATCAAAAGCATTAGTAAAAGGGCCCTTTTGTAAATAGAAACTAAAAAAACTGTGCTGCTCCTGCACCACTTGCTCTCTCTAACATGAAGCCATCAGTGTAGATAAGCATCCATTTATTTTGGGGATAGTGAATCTCAAAAATCTTCATCGCAGTTGACCTTAAATATGCATCGCTCATCTTATTTTTAACAATTCCCTGCATAAGATCAGGGTTTATATTCAAATTGAAAATCTGTAATGACAAGGAGAAAAAGGTAAAAATAGTCATGGTTCAATTTAAAGCATTAGATTCTTTTTAAATAGCCTGGACAATGCGAATTTGAGTCTTAAGAATTTCTAGAAAGTACATTAATGCTATAGTTCCTCTAAAAAAAATTCTCAGGCCAACAAATAAGCATCTTGTGTAATAAGAACTCTTTTCTTGTTATAAAATTAAAATCTACATTCTAAGAATAGGAGTAGATCTTACAGCACCACTAATGATATGTAATTTCCATGTTCTGGAAGATTTCAAGAGACAGGAATTGACTCTCTGGAGCCCTAATGACGATCTCAATACAATTACCAATATTTGGTTCAGTATATAGTTTTTAAGTAATCGTCAGCATCTCTATCACAAACCCTCCTTAAGCCAGTCAGATGTTTTAAGACAGTCTTTTCACAGCCTTATTTTTCAAATGCTCCACCTATTTCTTCCAGTTTAGACATGAATCATGAGTATAACCCAAATATTTAGTACAATCCTTATGCTGAACATCCACTCCTGTATATGTCACATTCAGAGTAAAAGGTTATCTGTTTAGAGTAAAAGACTGGCAAGTGGTCTTTATCCTGATTTACCTTGATGCCATTATTTAGGCACCAACAATCCAGCTCTTTCAGAGCATTATTAAAATCTCATTTGAACTGTCTTGCTTCTTCTTAGAAGCACTGTCCCAAATAACCTAGTCATTTACAGAAAGGGCAGAGGCCACCAATGATGTTAGGATGACTGCTCCTTATGGGAAGTCAGTTTCAGTCTGTTTAAATCTAGAAATATTGCAGCCTTATCTAACAGCAGAAAAACGCTGTAATAAGAAACTTTTAATCCATAAAAACATTCTGACACTTGTACTCAAGCTCTATAACTTTTGATTAGCCTTAGACAAATGGTTGTTTAAGGAGTCCTTAATGGTTTGAGATGACCACTATCATTTGGTTTCTCCACTGATGAGTGAAGAAGACCTCATTAATTCTGACAAAATCCTCTTTTTAGTGTTCTGTTAAATTAAGAAAGGGATCCTGCAACGAAGAAATTTTTCATGTGAATAATTTTATGTATAAAGGAAAATTCAATGTTAAGTTACTTTTTTGTCATTTAGTAAGTACAGCAATTATCACCTATGAACAGTTTTTGTGTGTCTGACACATTTTCTAGGACTGTAGCTGATTAAAGTCTCCTGGTTGTATTTCATCCCAAAGAATATTTCAACTTATATGAAATTCTGTAAACCATTTGAATATAGTAGTACAAAAGGAAGCACCATTTCTAAATGCTAATTATAGGCATGGAATATGTTATCTTATTTTAAATACCCTTTAAAATTCTATCACTGTAATAATTTTTGATTTTGCTTATTAAATGTAAAGCATTTTTCATTTGTACTGAATTTATTGTTTCAGTGAATTTTCTTTATTTATTATATAATCACTCTTCAATTTTAAGGAATTATTTTCCATGTATTTCTATAGTTTATTGACAAAGCCCGTGATCTGTTAGACACAGAACTTACTGCTCTTGCTGGAGAGAGTTATAGCAGAGCTTATGGAGTAAGTACATTTGTTACTGATATTTTCTGTGTTAAAAAGTATGTTCATTGATGAAACTTTGAAATTAAAAATATTCAAGGGAGGAGATTCCTACTTTTTTGCTTATTTTATTATGTAATCTATATTTTTCAAAAATTCATGGAGAACAATGAAATATAACATCATTGCACTTTGGCAATTAATAGATTAGTCAAATAAAAAGTTTTAAAATTAATCTTCAATAAATCATTCAGAATTTTTAAATTACTAATATATTTATTTTCATATCTAATTTGTTACTTTTTAGCAATAATATGACAGGCATTTTTCTCCCTTTCTTTTTGAATTGTTTCTTATATATATATATATATTAATGATGCATCTGTAAATTTCCTCAAATTTTCTTTTGCTATATCTTAAAGTTATGATTTTAATTATAAATATATTTATTTTATTAGTGGTATTAATTAGAAAATGGGATAATAATAGAACCCAATACATTCATGCATGTGTTTCTGAGATTTGCTATTTTTACTCTATATTTTTATATCTGTGAGAATTTTTCTTTAGGCTATGGTTCATGTTCAAATGTTTTCTGAGCTTGAAGAAGTTATCCAGTACAAGTTAATTCCAGAACGCAGAGAAGCAATTAAACAGAAATGGTGGGACAGATTACAAGTAAGAAATCTGAAATATTTTCACAGAATTTTAAGGACATTAGTTTTCAATGTTATTTAAAAATAATAAATGATCCATGTACTGAGATACCTGTTTCAACATTATAAGTTTAGTTATTATTTCATTTTGGAGAATAAATAATATTTTTATGCTTAAGTGCAAGACTAATATTTCCCAATTCAAACTTGTATTTCAACTAAGAATAATCATTTGACCAAAAAGAAAAATGTGTAGGTAATTGATATGTGTGTGTTAAAAGATATGGATTATAAATTTCAGTCAATACTTTTAAAGTTTAAAATTTAATGAATAAGTAATGTTCTTTATTATTTTATTTGCTTTTCTTTGTAAAATTTGAAATCATTCTTTTTTTTAAATCTGTGTCCTGACAAAAAAAAGTATATTATATTATTAAAATATCAGAGATGATTTCTTCAAAACAAAATATACAAATGAATGGTTTTAATTCTTAGGGATGTCAAAGAATTGTTGAAGATTGGCAAAAAATAATGCAAGTTCATTCATTAGTTGTTAGCCCACAAGAAGACATGAGATCATGGCTAAAGTATGCTAGTCTGTGCCGGAAAGCTGGAAGAATGGTAATTATTTCTTTCATAAATATTCTTTTAAGAAAACTATTCATAAAGTCTGCCACTTTTTAATTTCAATGTTATTGAGAATCATTTACTGTCCTGATACATTATTTTAATTAATAGTTCTTTGTAATGTTATTGTTTTCATTACACTCAAAGTTACAAATAGTTTTAGTGTATAATTTATATACAATCCATGCTAGTTTATTTAATGAAATTCAAGCAAGGGACTAAAGCATTTGGGGGAAAAAATTAATTGATACACAAAATTCTTACGACCCTCGCTTTTGGTATATTTCATTTTTAAATTGTAAATTACATATCTGTTTCAAATTTGTATAAGTGTTTATCTCATTTGTGAATGTTATAGAATATGAAATTTTACTTTAAAAAGCAACTTTATAAAATAATAAAATTCCACAGTTTACTAATTATGAAAAAAAAAAAACACTTTTCTTTAGGCAATGTCTAATCGAACACTAGTCATGTTGCTTGGAACTGATCCATCCATCAATCCTGAAGTTTTTCTACCCTTTAAACATCCATTGGTAACCTATGCATATATCAAACACATGTGGAAGAGTAGTCAAAAGGTAAGTTTTTAATTATTATTGCATCAGTTATTCTCTCATTTGTCCAGCAATTTAAAAATATGTTATCAAGTATCTCAGGCTCACTGCCTTCAGCAAATATTTTTCTTGTTATATATATATTAATGTATTATTTCTTTACCCTTGAAGTGGTTTCAGAATAAACAATTATTTACAACTTTTACTTTGTTTTATTTTTGAAAATTATAATTTTGAACAAGATTTCCATTTAAGTAGAAGAAATAAATGCATAGAGTTGTTAGTAAAGACATTTTAATATTATTATTCTTGTTTTTTATAATAATTTTTTAAAAATAAACATGCTTAAAAAAATAAAATGGTTTGATAATTTAATTGGTCCAACTATTAGAGTACAAAAACTTTTTACACAAATCATGTATTTCAGATAATTGCTATGTGTTATCATTCAAATATTTCAAATAACATTTTTTTTCCTTAGAGATTTTTTGGTATCTGAAATCAAAAAGTATATTTAAGTACATTGAAACATTGCAAAATTTTTCTCATTCAAATCTTTCATACCTTTCCTGAAAACGCAGGTGTGAATTTTAGTTACACATAATTTAAAATTGAAGTTCTTATCAGATGGTCATTAAACATTTTTTCAAATAGTTCTTGCAAAATTCAGTTGTTCTATATAACTTAATACTAAAAATACTAAACTAAATATACTAGATAAATATTTTATTTATCAACTTAAATTAAATTCTAATGTATGATTCTGAACCTATGCAGACTGGATTTTTTATTTGAAATTTAAGAATATGCTTAGGGGTGGGGGAAACAACATATAAATGTATGTACTGATATAAAAAAGCATTTATAATTAAAATTTAGTGAATGAAATTCAGTTGATCATTTATTTTAATTTTTACTCTTTTTATTTCGTGAAACTTGAATATAGATTTAAAATGAACACACTAAATGTTAAGTGTGTTAGTATTTATTTTTAGGGGACTAAGAATTCATTTTCTTTTTAGTAAAAAACATTGAAAGGAAAATATAATATTTAAGTTTTAATTATACATATATCTTCTGTATATATAATGCATTTAATGCTCAGATTTTTCAAAGTACTTTTTTAAAATTTGTGCACTTGTAAATGTAGTATTTTTCCAGAATATAAAATGTATTGTGATGTATTAGGTTAGAATTTATTAAAAACTAGCTGCATGTGGCCCAGCATTGCATGGGCTTTCTTGACTGTATAAATTTCCCCTGCTCCTCTCTCTGTATCAGCACTTTCAAGGGTGGGTGTGATTTATATATTAACATGCCATTAAAATTCGTTTTTTCATAATTACTTCAACTTCTTTGCCCAGTTGGATGGGTTTCTTTCCCTTCCCCTTAGCCTGGCATTGCACTGGCTTTTGCCAAGCGTATAACTTTATTCCATCGGGAATTTGCCCTTCCCCTCTCAATGCCAGCACTTCTGTGTGTGTGTGAGAGGTCAATGTAAATGATTTCTATAATTCTGTCATTAAAATTTCCTTTCTCCAAATTTGTTACACTTTTTCTTGTCAGGCAGGTTTCTTTTCCCACCATTAAGCCTGGTGTTGCACAAATATTTTCGAGCATAAAACATTTTCTTCTTTTTTTCCCCCTTCAGGAATAAGATATTCCTCCAAAATTCTATCATCAAATAAATGAGATCTGCAAAACACAACACTACTTTAGTTAATGAAACATTAATTTAAAGCTATAAAGAAAACATTTTTGATGTAATATATAACAACTAAACATATTCATTATCTCTACAATAAATACTTTCTTAGAATGTAAAATAATAAAATAGATATCAAATTTTCATTTACAAATCAATTGTTACATACTGTTAGCATTAAAATGTCTTAAAAAACTAATTTAGTTTTATCCAGAAAGAAATAGACAGTGTACAATTTTATTCTAAAATAATTTAGTAAAGAATATTCTAAAACAAGACTGCTTTTTTAAAAAATTTTATTTGTCTAAATCTATTATCTCTTAATAATGATTAATGGTTGCATACCATTTGCTTAAGAAATGGTATTAAAAAGAAATCTGGTTCCATCCACAAGAAAACAGACATTGTATGATAAAATTTTTATTATATTATTAACTCTATTTAGGATTATGAAAATCAATACATAATACTAATTTAAACTTATCATTATGAATAAATGAAATAAATCTTACTATTCTATATCACAATATATCTGGTTTGCTTGAATAAAAGTGTATTAATCCCTAGGGAAAATCCCCTTTCACTTTAAAATCAACTGAAATTCCCCCTGTTTTCTACTTTCCCTCTTCAGACTCTTTTCCCTTTGTATTTCTACTCCTCCTTCCTCTGGACAGGAAGGTCAAATTTGCTGAATACAAAGTGAATACAGATGAACTTCAAGAAAAGGAGCTTTCCATGGAGTTTTATTATTTTTTTATGCATAATTTTTTTGTTAATGCTTCCAAATTTCACACATAGATGGCTAACAGTAGTAATTTTTAAACAAAAATTGTGAGGAAAATATTGCAAAATGTGAATGCTCCAAAAAAGTCTTATGAGACAAAGAAAAAAACACAAAAACGTTTTTTAAAATCTGCAATTTTTATGCAAATTTTTCAATCCTTTGTCTGAATACGGTTAATAACATTTGACAAACAGAAAAAAAGTTCCATGTGATTATTTTTATAAATGACAGAGTTATTAAATGTTTAGTTAAAATTTTGAGTATTTTTTGAAATATTGTAAAAAAAAAGTTTTTGGTATTTAATTTTTTAAATCACTGATTCTAAAAGAGCAAGGTATGAACTTTTTTTAGGACAGAATGTTGATTCATTACAAACATAAGAAATGATTCTGAATGATTGAAAAATTCTTTTCATAAAAATTTACTCATTTTAGACACCCATCTGGTCTAGTGGTTAGTGGCACTGGCTGCTGTGCCGTAGAACCTTGGCTCAAATCCCAGAGAAGGCATGGATATTTGTAAACGTATAGTGCCTTTGCTGCATGGTGTACTCTAAATAGTCATCGAACAGCAAGTCCTCTCCTGAGGTTAGTGTAACAGGAAGAGAGGTGGGAGGTCCCTGACCCTCCCCCAGGGTATTCACCTTCAAAATTGCATTAGAACCAAGCTAAATCGCACTAACACCTATATGGTGCTCATAAACCTAATGACAGGTGGACATCTAGCCCCTTGCCATTAAAAATTTCTTGGGCCTGGACCTGGACCTGATACAGTCAGGATCAGGTGACATAAAAACAACATTTTCAAAAAATCATAAAAAAATGCTAAATATCATTATGTTGTAAAAAAATGAAACCGTATTGTGTTGAAATAAATTATCTTTCCAATTCAGAAATGATATTTTTGTTTGATTTTGATATGAAAAATGAGATTGCAGTTTTAAAAATGACGAAAATGCTGAAAATACTTCCCTGTCGAGTTCTTCGATGTATTTACAGAATAAATTGCATACAGAGAAAAACTAATTGTGCATTTTGAAGTTATTAACTGATATCTTTTTAATGAATTGCAATATCGGAATTTAAAAAATCAAAATGGCTTCCTGAGATCATTTCCCATCTTTTGGTACCTTTGGTGCGTTTCTGCATTCAGCATTTTGTGAGAAAATAACCTCACATAGAATCAAATTTTTGTTTGTCCTTGAATTTTATAGTGTTGGTACATTGAAAGGACGGAAAGAGATTGATGTTTTTATTTCAATGATAACACTTTATGCATCTAAAACCGAAATTCACATTGAAAAATTTGCAATTGTATCAGTATTTATTCATTTCATAATCCCATATTCATCTTTGCAGCTGCTAAAATCAGACAGAGGTGATGAATAATGAAGTTATTTTTGGCTTTCGTAGTTATTGCCACAGGGGATTTGTTTGTTTCTTTATGTATAGCATCTTAGTGCATTGCTGATACCTCATTTCTTAAGACTTTGTGGCAGTTCCACTTTTAATTTTCATCCAGGATTTTTTTACCCACTCACAAACTCTAGAAATTGATTGTGAGAAATTGTCTTCTTTTGGTGTGACATCAAGAGTTAGTGCCTCAATCCACTTTTTCCAATTTTCATGAATAAATCTCTCGCAGTTTATTGATTGAAGCATCCAGTAAAGTCAGTCCACCAGGAATCACAGCAAAATGCATCTCCTGTTCAGTAATAGTTTTTTTCATCTCTGTTATATGGGCTTTAAACTGATTGAACATTAATAAAAACTGTCTCTTTAAAAGTTCATCTTGACACCTGATCACAGCTTTTATTCTCTATCCTTCCATTCTTTGAGATGAACATAAATATATAAATTCCAAGTAGAATTGTACATTTTCACAGAATTATTCATTCAAAAATTAACAAAGGAAGGAGATTTAAATTGTCAAGGTAACATGCAAAACAGCAGTATAGCATGACTTCTCATTAAAGAATATAATTATTACCTTAGTACTTGAATATCCATTGTTCCGTTAGGTGACATATCAAGTGTTAAATATACCTTATTCATGTCCATCATATCTATTTGTCTTATCTGAAAATACGTCTTTTTTCTTAAATTTATGACATGATTTGTAGTCTTCCGTTGGTGTTCAAGTGGCAGCTTTTGAGTTATTGTAGTTCTGCTACACATGGACAGACCTTTTATCTTCATGAATTTCTTACATTATAATGTTGTCCCAGAAAAATTCAGTTATAGATACATCTACTGCTAATATTCTTACTTCAATCAAGTAATTTATTTTGGAATTGTGTAGTAGGGGCTTTCAATTAAATATAAAAACACTATAACTTTTTAATGGTTCAGAAAAGTTTTATTATCAATATTTGTAATATAGGCAACCATTTTTCTATTCCTGGTGCTGGGAAAACAAGTTTACCTGGTGAATGACCTTGCATACTTTTGGGAGTTACAACATAGGTTGATTTTAGAGCACATTTTTTTTTAGAATAAAGAAAGTGCATCTTAAAGGCTATAAAATACTATAATATCAGTATTAATGTTAATTATAATTATGAGACTGTTTTTAGTAATGCTTTTAAATTTTCCACTATTATTAAAATTTTCTGGGTAATTGCCTTATTAATTTTAAGTAATGAACTGATTTACCTTTACAGCAAGATGCATTCAACCAGCTTCTTAATTTTGTCAATGTGTCACTAGTGTCTCAAGAATTTAAGAATATGAACAATGCAGGTACATCTCCTGAAATTACACAGCTCCTCTCAAAGTAAGAATGCGTTTTTTTTCTGCTACTAATATTGAAACCTTTTTTTCCCTTCACATTGGTGTAAATTGCCTGATTAAAATTTGTTTCTAAAAAGTAATGATAAATATTTTCATTGCCATATGAGTTAGCGAGTCTTCATTATATCATATATGATAATGGAACACATTATGGACTGTTTCATTTTTACATTGAACAGTCACCAAAACTAATATATGGATAGTTTGGAATAGGAAATGAGGTGAAAAAAAATCAGCTCAGTTGTTGTTGTCATCTGAAGGTAATTCAAAATTGTGAAATCTTTCACTTATAACAAACTTGCATTATGATTCTTAGAGAAAATGATATTTGCAAGCGGTTTTAACGTGTTTCACAAGTAACTCAAAAGATCTTATTTATCAAAACTATTATTTTGTCTGTCTTGTTTTGAATCCCCACATATGTTATAAATGACTAAATGAGAATAGGTATTTAATTTAACTCCATATTAGAAGAAAATATCAAAATATTTCTCAGTTCTATTTTGGAGCATCTTCATTATTATGAACTTTGAAAAAATGAATGAAATTGGTTAAATTTTTCATTTTGCCTTAAGTTGGAAATGATTCAATGAAAATAAAATTTTTGTTCTTGTTGCTTATATAACTCAGTTCTGAAAAATTTTGAGATTTAATCCATATTTTGAGAAGAAATTTATTTGTTGACAACTGTATAGTTGCTTAGATTTATTACATACAAATAATGTTATAAAATGCTTTTGTTAGCAATACTTTCTAAAAGTTTATGCCAGATTAAGGCATGACCGACATCAATCTGTGATGGGCAGCCCAATACAGTTAAGAAATTCTACAATGATTTTTAATAGCATTAGCTACTGCTACATGACAGATATGTACTTAACATGACAGCTATTTTCCTTCAAAGCATTTTTCATTTTTAAGTGTTAATTAATTTTTTTTAGGCAAGCATTGAAAAAATAAAGCATTTTCATCTGCATTAAAGATGTTTTTTGGCTAATAGTCTTGTAAAATTTTACTCAATGTCTCTGTTATCCAATTTTTAATATCATTATCATCAGCATCTTTACTTTCACCTGATATTATTTTTGCTACAATTCTGTGTCTTTTCTAAAATTTTTGAAGTCACATTTATTGCTGCTTTGAAATATGTTGTATCCCAATGCCTTTGCAAATGGGAGAACTTTCTCAATTTCGGAGATAAAAGGTTCAGAGATCAGAGCATGTTTATTTCACTTGAAATCGCATTATTATTCGCTAACTTAATTCGCATGTTTATCTTCTTGGAAAATTGCCTTATCCACATCTTCATAGGCACATGTTTTTAAATGTTTTGATCAAGAATTTGTTGAATCATAATTTTATATCTTATCTTCATTTTTTATAATGGTTGATAAGCTCTTTGAAAGAACACCAAAGTAAAAAGCTGATCCTTTTTCTTGACGCCTTTATCCATTTCATGAAGAATTAAATTTTTCACTTTGATGTCCAAGCACTTTCACTTTGACATTTTCAAACTACGAGAACCAAATTTACCTATCAGACTCTGATCAACACTATTAATGTGCAGGTGATTAGCTTAAGGTCACAACTTTCTAATGAACTGGAGAATGAGAGGTTAAAGGTTGCACTTCCTGGATGAAACACTCAGAATTACACCAGTTTTATTACTCTCAGTGAGTTAGACATATGGTAAAACCAGTTCAAGATCACTGGTCACTTTAAAAGGTATTAAAAGAGTGAATAATTTGAAATGCCCAGAAATATTTTAAAAATAGTGAGAAAAAAATCAAATCACAAAAGAAAAAGTACAGTAAATAGAAAATGCATTTCACAATTCAGAAGTTATTTTATGTAGAAAATGATAAAATGTATTTTGTTCCATGAAAGTTTGCAAAATAGTTTCATAAAATAGAAGTCTGACTGTGTGTATATATTGCTACTTTTTAAAAAACAAAGCTCTGCATATTAAATTTATTTCAGATTAATTTCATATAATGTTAGTTCTTTTTCAGTTTAAGATTTCCTATATATGTATTATTGCTAACTGTTTATGGTAATTTCATCAAAATTAAGCTTTATTTTATCCATTTTAGGTAGCATTTTTATGTAAGGTAACATAATTTCTATTTTAGTGTAAATCTGCTTCATGTTCATTTATTCTTTTAGCTACAACATTATCTTTTCAAAAACTGCCACATTGGCACATTTCAAAATAAAATGATGCAATATTGTATCAGCCACTTATTCGAACCAATCACATTATTAGCTAATGGAAATCATATGATTCTCTAAGCTTCCAGTTAGGAAAGATATAAAAGCTGAGATCTCTGTAATGCAAATAAGAACACTTTTGTCCATTATCTTTGTGTGTGTTTGTATTGCTGCTGTCTGTGTCACTTTATGTGCATTTCTGAATAAAATAGGGAACTACTGTCATAAAATGTTTCATCCCATCCGTTAAGATAAATGATTTCATTTCATTCATCTTTTTTTTTCCTTCTCTGCGCTGCCATACAGATACAAAAAGTTTCAAGAAAATCGTTTCAAGTTCTGTTACTTACTGTGTATTAAGAATTGAATGAAAAATTTAATCTATGTAAGAAGAAAATGTTCCTGTTAAAGTATGTTTCTGAGAATTTCTTCTTCAAATTCAGTGCAATTTAAATAGTTTTGTCTATAAAATGAGATGTGAAAAAAATACTCAAATGTTTGTAATTTGGAAAAGAATTTTTGAATATCAGCAAATCCAACGGTTTGTTTCAATTATCATGTATCTGTAATCTTATAATCTAGAAGAATATGATAGAAAAAGTTAAAAAATTTTCACCAAATTGTCCTGTGTCAAACTTCAGAAGGACCCCTGCGATATTGTCCTTTATGAAGAATTTCAGTATCCAAACACATGTAAATCCTCCTCTTAGCTGTACTTAGAAAACTTTAAATCACTATTGTTGCGTTGATTGGGATTCAAGGATTTTATGCAAATCAGTTGCAAAGAATAAGACAGTTCTTTAATAGCTATGGAAATTTATTGATGAAAATGCAATCCTTGAAATACAGGATGCAGAACACCAATATTCACTCAATAAATCTCAGAAGATCTTCACACCTTCAACAGCACTCAGATACAATTATCAGTATCTAAAATACTCGAATGTAAAAGATTATTCACAAGCATAACCGAGCTAATCACGGTCAAGGCAAGTTTACTAGTTGCTATTCAAAACCAGTCTGACTCATTGAGGGGAGTATTGCTGTATTTATAGCCGTGGCTAAAATTTTGAGAAGATGCACTCACGTTATAGATCGTGAAATTAGAGGATTTCTCCACTAATTTCTAGAAGAATTCCAGAGGGTCCTGAACTCGCCAACATGATTACCAATGTCACCAAATTGGTTGCCAAACATGATGCCAACTTGTTTCTATCACTAATATTTCACCAAGTTCCTATTGAAATGCCATTATAACGTAAAGGATGGCGTTGCTTGTGAATATTACAGTTTTAACATAATATAACAGAGTAATATAAATTCATTACACATCCAAATGCAGTCGACTCTCGATAATTTGAAGTTGAAAGGACCAATGATAAACTTTGAATTATCAGGAGAATAGGAAAAAACTCCCAAAATGCACAAAGAAAATTTTTTATAACACATTTAAATTTGAAACTGTGTAATAAAACAACAATTGGTATAAAAAATATTTCAAAGCGTTTCTAAAAAATTACATATTATACAGTATAAATAATAGACAGAAGTTAAAAGTCCTGTATTTAAAAAATATATTTTTGTGTTAAAAACAACTATTAAAACAATACGATTCGTTCATAATTTATTTAATGAAAAAATGTTATTTTTTTTTTTGACATTCAATCTAACTCTGTCAATAGATTTTTCTAGAATTAACGAAGCTTGAAAAATGTCCGCATCAATATGATTTTGAAGGGAAAATTTGCATAGTTTGTTTAGTGACAGTTTAGTTTCTGTCAGAGTTATCGGAGTCAATTCTGATGGTCATTAAAGGGGCTACATTACAGGGGAGAGAAGCAGAGACAATACAACACAAAACATGTAAACTCCAACCTGTTTGCTACAGGACTCTACATGATAGTGAGTGTTCGAATTATCGAGAGTTTCATTAGATCACTTTGAATTATAGCGTGTTGCATTCTGATTGGCCACAGATTTTGCTTCGAAATATTGAGTGTACCAAAATGTATTGTTTTAGTTAAAAATATGAAGAGTTTTTCTAGGGGCTGAGCATATACTTCGAATTAGCGAGAGGTTCGTATCATCGAAGGTTTGAATTAGCGAGAGTCGACTGTATAGATTATTTACACAATTTTAAAAAATTCTTAACACTGCCCCCCCCCCTCCCCCGCAAAGACTGCACATCCTGGGCAGTACAATCTTTGAGTAAGAGGCATCTATTTACAGACATAACCTTCTCGCATAATAATTGAATATAAAGTAACAAATACTCAACTGGACAAGAGCAAATAAATTCAAAATACATGAACAAATACAAACATAAATTACAATGGTAAAATAAAACTAAGAAATTAGAAAAGAGAAATCATTCTTTTTAGCTATTTTGTTTTCAAAAATTCTGAGTTTTGCTAATATGGTTTGTGTTCAATTTGGCCTCAGTATATTTGATTGTAATTAAAACAAACATAAGCCTATTTTATGTTTTTGATAAAGATATTTTTTTACTTAATGCTAATTAAATTTCTTTTCCAGTTGAAGTTTCTTGTATATATTACTTATGATTAGGGATTGTAATACCGGTATACCAGGATACCGAATACTGGTATTTTGAGCCATTTGTACCATTTTGAAATACCTGTATTCACAAGTTTAAATACCGGTTTTTCAATATTTACTTGAAATTTTTTAAATTGTTTCTTATATGCTCAGGGATCGCCAACATCGCAAAATATTATACGTCTTTGTGTTTATGTTATAGTGTTAATTATTGCACCATGATTAAAATATATTATAATTGAAATAATTTTACGTCCATTTCAGAAGGTGAAGATATTAAATGTCTTCATTCCTCTGATCCCATTGTTCTTATTTTTATTTTTCTAGCTGGTTGTACAGCTGTAAGGTAATTCATTAAATCTATCATCTGATTTTTTTTTCCATTGTCAGATACAACAGGATAAAAGACTATTAATCTTGAACTTAAAAATCTAGACCTATATAAATCATTTTTCTGACAAAAAGAACTAAATACACTACTCCCTACTAAGTTCTCATTGAAAGGGGAATAACATATCTGCCTTCCTTCATCCATCAACACCTTTTATTAAAATGGCTCCCTAACGGACAAAATTAATTAGACTGTGAATACAAAGTTGCATCATACAATCAAGAGAAGTTATGAAATATCTGAATCATATCCAATTCCAAAACTGTCCTATTACAGCTCAGAGTGATACAACACTTGCACAGGTTTCATAGTCTGATATTCGTATCTGAAAAACCAAGGTTATACTTGTGAAGAAAATGTGTAATATTTCAATATTTTCTTAACTGTAGAGTTTGTTATTCACATTGTATCATACTTTAGGGTTCAAAATATTTTTTTCAGGTTCGTTATATATATATACTCATAAATAATAACCCATAATAATTAATAAGAATAACTTTAAAGAACATTAAAAAAATCAGTTGATAATACTTTGGTTTGGTTTCATTATTTATATGATGAAAAGAATATGATACCACAATGTAAAAAATGTTCTAGAGTTAAGAAGAAAAGAGACCAACCAAATCAAATTTGATCAAGTTTATTGTAAATTTTCTTAAAATTTTTTACCCACAAACCAATCCACATTCAGAAGAATTCGGTACAATTATCGAAGATGATGATACTAATGCCAATAGTGAAAAGAAACTGTTTCTTGAACAAAAATTAGAATTAGGGATAGCTAAAAAAATTTCTACAAACCAAAATACAATACAGAAATCAGCTATATCCAAAATCATCCGACGAGAAATTGATTTATTTGAAGATGAGGGATTTAGAGGTAAATACTTGGAAAAAGTATATTGCGCATTGCTAACAGTACCACCAACTAGTGTAAATGCCGAAAGAGCGTTTTGGACAGTTGGTAATTTTTGCACAAAGTTATGTTCCAGGCTTAATGACAGTACAATTGATGTGTTATGTTTTTTAAAAACACATTTCAAGCATTTAACTTTCAAAACATTAAGAACATTTCAATAATTTGCAATAGTACCACAGACTGAATGATATTTGTACTTTTTTGTGATTTAAATAAATAAGATGTTCCTTTATTTTTTTTTTGGGGGGGGGTTCTTTATATACTGTTATAATTTATAAGTTGAAAATTATTTCTTGTGATATTTACACTCTCTAATAAAACTGGCAAGTAAAACTAAGAAAAAGCACCTGTGTTTTCTTTCTTTTTCTAAAATTTCTAATACCAGTATTGAAACCGGTATCTCGGTATCAAGTTCTAAGAAATACCGGTATTGAACCTTTGGCCCGATATTGCAATCCCTTCTTATGATAGTATGTTATGAAATATTTAGTGCTGGTTTTATGATTCCTAAATTAATTTATAGTTTGTCTATTTAGATTATTTAGCCCAAATTTACCTGTACTGAAACTTGCTATTGCCATTATTACTTTCTTGTTATAATTTGAATTCATATTTTCATTTGCTAATTTCTATTAATCTGTTTGGGATATTCATTTTCTGTTTCAGATTATATGTGTTCAGATAAAATATATGTTTCTGTTAAACTACTCTTTTGTTGGAAATTAAATTGCAATTCATTAAAAATTACTTAAAAGGTAGATCTTTTTTTAAAATATATATATATTTAATTTTTGGATATACCATCTTGTAGTAAATTTGACATTCATTTTTTAAAAAAAATTTTTTTTATATTTGCTAGCTAGATTGCTTTTATTTCTTTTTTAAATTTTAAGCTGTTCAGAGAACAAGTATTCTAACTAATAGTTAAGATAGTAAAATAAATTTCCAAACTCCTTTATATGTCAACTAGGAACACTGAAATTTAACTTAAATTTTAGAGATATGGTTCATTTGGATTTAACATGGTGTTCAAAACAAAGTTCTTAAAAAAATATCACATGCATCCTTCATCACATTTTTTCTTCAACTTTTAATGTATTCCTTTCTTAGGTGTTATTTGAAATTGGGAGAATGGGAGGAGAACCTTCATGGCATCAATGAAGTGTCCATTCCTCGGATTTTACAATTCTACTCCCAAGCAATGGAAAAAGAAAGAAACTGGTACAAGGTTTGTATAGTTTGTATGTTATTTCCCCCATATAGATCTTAACATGAAGAAGGGCAGCTGCATGTTAAATCTGTCTAGACTTGTAGCCCTCATTTTGTTATGGTGTGAATATTTTTTGGATGGATTCATTGCTCATGTATCATTCTCCTCATTTGACTTTGATTCAAAATTACATGGTCTGTCATCAATAATTTGTGATACTTTTAAGCTCAAAGCTTTTGGAGGTAGCAAAATTACTATTTGGCCATTGACCTCTTGTTACTCCTAACGAGGTGAACCTTGAAGTTGTAGATTGGTGTGTGAACTTTGCAGGTTTCTCTCAAGCTTTAGCCAAAATAAGGTCAAAGGTTGTCTTGCCCCAGGATTTATGTGTTGGTGTTGTCTTGTTCTGAGTACTTTCCCATGAGAAACTAAGGGACATCAGTAGTTTCTTAACAGGAAGTTGGTCCTTCAGTGAAGACCACCACCAAATTAAGAACTGATTATTTCAAAAATTATAACACTAAAAGAAAGTGATATCTCTATTAGATGAAACTAAGAGAATTATAGTTCCCAAAATTTCAAAAGGTAGGAACATCCAGATCAATAATAGCATGAATTATTCCACACATGCTGTTAGTATTTAGTAGACTTGCCAAGGTAATCTATTGATGCTAAAATTTGCATGCACTGTATTTTTGACTATGCTTATATATATATATATATATATATATTATATATATATGTTTAATGTTTTTCTATTATCATACAATTACTGTCCTAAATCGGCAATTTAAAAAAATGAAATGATTGAGAAATGAATTAATGTTATTTTACGATAAAATAAGATAAAAATATGAAGTTTTATTTTAAGATAAAATACTGATGTAATTAATTTTTGATTTCTTGATTTTTTCTTTTGAAGGTGGCACATGCATGGGCTTATATGAATTATGAAGCTGCTCTGTTCTATAAGCAACAAGAGCAGCAGAAACACATGCAAGAGAACCAGACAGTTTCTGGTGAAGGAATGGATCTGTATACCTCACTACCTCAAGATCCCCCAAGTTTAGGATCCATTAAGGTTGCTTCAGTAAGTATTATAAGCTCTTATGTAATATGCATTTCAGACCACTTTAAAAAAATCTAAAATCTTTTTTTAGCTTATTTTTTTTTTTAAAAAAATGAGGCAAGTTAATTTTTTATATCAAAAAAGAATAAATATATAAACTATATTCTTTGAAGTAGGGATCAAAATTCTTTAAAATGCAATTTTGATTTCTAATTATACTTTAAAAAATAGTGTGTATTTGGTTTTTTTTTCTCCCAGGCGGCAGAGCATGTTAGAGTGTATGCTGTACCTGCAGTGAGAGGATTTTTTCATTCTATTGCATTGTCCTATGGAAATTCTTTACAAGACACATTAAGGTAAAGGACTTTTAAGTATTAACTATAAAGATTTTATTGCAATTTATTCATATTTATTGAAAAAAAATATTTATGCATTTCAATTAATTTATTTAAAAAAATTCCTATTAGGAAAAAAATGTTTTCTTTTTAAATCAGTATTTATAAAAAAAACTTGAGTAATAATTGAGTCATTCACAAATTGTTTTACTCCATAAAATGGTAAGTCAAGAAATATCACAAAATAATGTACATTGTTTTTCAAAATTCCCTTAATAATATAAATTTAAGTATATATTTTAGAATGCATGAATACAGATATAGTTTTCATCTAAGGGTATATAAAATTAATAAGAAAGAATAGTCCCAAAATAATCATCAGAAGAAAACTATTTTTATGTGGCTGTAGAGTTAATCGATTTGGTGACTGAAAAATGTAATAAAGTTGAATTCAGTGTTTAAATTTGTAATTTTTTTATTACAGAAAAAGTTAGTTATTATATAGTTTTATTACAGATTTTCCATAAAAATAAATGATGACAGTTCTATTTTAATGTATTTGTTATTCATCAACAGTAAAAATAGTCTTCTTCATCAGCTCCTTTGTGAGGTCATTTCAATTTGTTGTCAAGTTTTTATAATAATCATGGTTAACACTACTTTTAGGATATAATGAAGGCTGATCTACATTTTAAAAATATTTTGATCTACTTGCTGTAGATTTCCCAATATCAATGACATTAAATTCTGCATCTTCATTATAATCTCATTTGAATTGTATGAGGTAGGATTTGAACCTTTCTAACTTTATCCAGCATATTTTGAGCCAATTTACTGGAAACCCTGTGGCAGTTACTTTTTTGTTAATGATTGCATTTTCTAAAGGTTTTGTTGAAAGAAAACTTTGTGTGTCATTTGGACAATATTAAATGGGAGTTTCTTTTTAGAAGTTTTGATTATTGTACCAATCATCCGGTGAAAAAAAAATTTGAACTTTTTTGTATGTGACTCAATAACAGCAAAATCTGAGTCATTAGGCTGATAGCTGTGAAATTTCCCCAATTCTCTAGTCTTTTATGGGTTAGGAAAATATCCTGCCTTTTTCCTCAAATACTCTATTTTTAAGTCATCTATTGAGGAATTTACTTGTCAGTACGAGCCCTTATCAATTGTCTGTATCCTATTGTTTAAAGGTTTGTATGTGCGACTAAAAACTCAAGAACCAGCTTAAGATCTTTCATTCAAATGGTTCTTGCATTTTTGAGCTACTGTCATATGATTGTTCTTAGGACTTTGACTAGGTGGTCCTTTAGTTAATTTATGAAGATACAATCATTGACATTTGCTAGTGTATTTGAATTTTTTATTGAAACAATTCACATTAGAGTATGGATTTAATCAAAATGACCTCTGAAATATATAACTTATTATTGGATGACCAAAAAATATTTCCATTTAATGGTGTTAATCTTCATCATTTAGGAAAGTTAATATAAACATAAAAAATTATATATATATACCAAGTGCTTTGACACTTAAATTTAAGGTTTTTCAAAAAGTGGAGTCTATTTATCTGTGCACTGAATGACTCAGTTACTGCTGATAATATTTTTGACAAAAGTTTTTGTTTCTTAATCTAGTTTTTATGTTTGTAATATAAATATTCATTGAAATTAGAAATGAGTTAAAATCCCAATTGAATGTTAATGAAAAAAAAAAATTCTGTTATATATATGCTGTACATACATAAAACTTATGTATGTGTGTGTGTGCATTATAATATATAACATTGTATATTATCTGTATTTTATTTATTTTTTGATATGTAGATTACTTACATTATGGTTTGATTATGGACATATGCATGAAGTTAACAAAGCAGTTATTGAAGGGCTTAAGACAGTTCCTATTGAAACATGGCTTCAGGTATTTTGCTTTTGATGATTACCAGTTTATTTAATTTCATTAGCTATACGAGGAAGTGACAGTTACAAATTAAGTTATAATCAATATTTTAAATCTAATTTTGTCTCTTATTTTTAGAAAAAAATAGATGAATTTTTAACCATGCATAATTAGACATCTGATTATCTAATATATTTTTGAAGCAAATTAACATTTTATGAATTTTATTGTCATTAATGCAGAAATGTTTTTATGATCATTATAAAGGAGGAATTGTAATATTCTAATTGTGTGTGTGTGTGCATAAAAATTTTAGTGGAACTTGCATTTATTGGTTAGAGGGCCAAAAAGAAAATTACACTAAATTCTTTTCTATCATTTTCTTTATAGTGAATGAATGTATCTTGTATTATAATATCAATCTTTCTGTTGGTGACAATTTGGAAAAACAATTGTTGACCTTTAGTCTCAATAACCGATGAGTACCATAAAAGTAATTTAGTTTTTAAAGTTTCTGAAAATAATTGTATTTTATTTCATTGTTTCCAGGTTATTCCTCAGTTAATTGCAAGGATCGACACTTCACGCCAACCTGTTGGAGAAGTGATCCATCAGCTTTTGATGGACATTGGAAAACATCATCCTCAGGCTTTAATCTATCCATTAACTGTTGCAGCAAAATCAACCGTAACTGCAAGAAATAATGCTGCAAATAAAGTTTTGGACAGTATGGTTAAACATAGTGGAATGCTTGTTGAGCAAGCTAAAATGGTACATGCAGAACTTCATTGTAGTGACAAGCATGCTTTTTATGTGTTGAATCCTAGAATTATTTTTCCAAGCATTTCTTAAATTCATAGTATTAGCAAAACCAGATTTGAAAGAAGATAATTTTAAATTTGGTCTTTTAATGTACACTCTGTAACAAAAAAAAAAAAAATCGATGCACAAAAAAGGAATTGTCTGATTGTAATGAAATTTTGTATGCTAAGACATTTGAATTAAACTCGCAAATGATTAAAATTTGTTGTCCAATAAATGAATAGCGGGAACTCCAGCACATCTAAACTGCACAATCAGCAATTGTATATAAGGAGGGATTCTTCAATCTGATGGCCAAAATTTCAACTGCAATATCCTATTTCGGCTGTAATGATGCCTCGCTGATGAATTTGTGCACATTCCAAACAGATGTCAGTATTCGAAAGAAGTCATTCAATAATTACAAATCAAATAATTACTCGACATCTGAGTTGAAGTAATGCAATGGGTAGATGATGCTGGGAAGAGTGGGTCAACAATGACAGATATCAGCATCAGAATGACAGCAGTCTACCGAAGGTCTCAATGGAGCAATTGTCAGAACATCTGCCATAGCACTCAATTCACCATTATCAACTATCCACTATGTGGTCCGTTAACATATGCCCACCATCAACCTCCATTGATGACTGAGGGAGAAGAATTTATGCTCACGCCAATTGTTATGCCTCTTATCTCTCACACTTGTACACCATCAAGCCCGATTGCATTGGTGCCAGGCTTGATCAACAGGGAACTGCACTGACTGAGGTCCTATAGCCTTTAGTGACAAGTCCCATTTCCAACTTCGTCCTGACAACAACCACAAATGTCTGGAGAAGTCCAAGGCATCGTAGGGATCCTACCCTGACTATCGCATACCACACAACAGAGACTTTATGGTCTGGGATGCTACCTCCTTTGGTAGTTGGACCCCTTTGGTAGTCATTTCTGGCACACTTATAGCTCAATGGTATGCTCATGACATCCTTTGACTGGTTGTGTTTCTGTTTCTTTTGAAACACCTAGGAACAACACAATGCCGGTCCGCACACTACATGTGTTGCTATGAATTGTCTTCAAGCTTTCCCTACACTTCTCTAGCCAGCTGATTCTCCTGATCTCTCTCCCATTGAGCACATTTGGGACGTTATGGAAAAGCAGTTACAACCATCCCAAAATGTTAATGATTTAGCTCAACAGTTTGAGACAGTTTGGCACGAAATTCCACCAGACACCATCCAGGAACTTTATCAGTCTATTCTGCACTGGATGACCATTTGTATCCAGGCCAGAAGTAGACCAGTGCCTTATGGCCTTCCTCCAATTGTAATGTCAAACTCTGAAATTGTCATTCAATTGCTCTGAAATTTTAATTTTTAATCATTTGTTTTTCTGTGAATTTTTTTCACATCTTCTAATTTTTATCACAACTGGGCAACTCCTTCTCAGTGCATTTTCTGTTTTGTTATAGGGTATATTTTAAATGCATTGTTTGTCAAGAGTAAGTAGCCTGTGCAATATTTCTAGTAATAACTCCTGATGTAACTGAATCTGCTGCAATTTTTTCAATTGTATAACAATTTTAGAAGTTTATATGAGGGTTTTAAGTTATTAACAATTTGAAAATTTTCATTTATAATTCTGATTCAAATGTACTGCATTTTAAAACCAGACATTATTAATGTAATGAAAGGCAACTATTTAATGATTTTTTAAAGTATAATTTGAAAAAATCATGTGTACTTCTAGTATTAAGTACTTTCTGGTATAAATATTATCAGAAAAGAATCTCAACTCTTAGAGAGCTGGCTGTTGGTAAATCTTGGTCTTGTCTACTCGATGTCCAGAGACGTACTCAACTTTCTGTCCTACTTAGTGTGGAGGGATTGGCATGTTTTAGAGTCAACACCAGATATGATTATCTGCAGGTCCATCTATTTAGGATTGGCCTGGCTGATTCTCCACTCTGCCCTCACTATAAATCTGTGAAAATGACTAGGGAGCATTTGATTGCTCCTCTGTACTTCATGTTCTCTCGCTAGATAACTATGAAGTTCTCTCTACTGCTAGCACAACATCTGCTTTGTACCGGACTGCAAGAGGCCTTATGTCCAAGAGGAAGTTGGCGGGTATAATTTAAAAAAAAATAGTATTAAATACTTAAGTATTTTTTTAAATGAATAAAAATTGCTAAAATATATTGCTGTAATTTTTTTGTTACAAATTTTCTTTTGTGTTTGTTTCTATGCATATCAACCTTGAAAAGGTTATCTTTTGATTAATTACTTAAAATAAATATCAGTTATTTTTAAAAGATTACAGAATTTTCAAAAGATTTTTTATTTTTATTGCTAAAAATCATGTAGTAAATTTGTAATCTAGTCTGTGTAAAAAAGCTTAAATATATAATTAACAGTTAGCTAGAATATTTACAATGATTTTTAATTTTAGGTTAGTGAAGAGCTTATTAGAGTTGCCATCTTATGGCATGAATTATGGCATGAAGGATTAGAAGAGGCTTCTCGACTTTATTTTGGTGAAAGGAATGTAAAGGGAATGTTTGCAGCTTTGGAACCTCTCCATGCTCTCATTGAAAGAGGACCTCAAACATTAAAAGAAACGTCTTTCACACAAGTATACTTATATTATATATATAGACAAAAACCTATCTCTTATTACACCTGTTTATTTGTTTTATTATTTTGATAAATATTTTGAATTATGACAAGGAATTCTGAAATTCTTGCATGATATTTTATGTGCAAAAAGGTCAATACAAACAAAATAAGAATCAGAGTATTTATCTGTCAGATATTAAAGGGAGGAAATTATATAATTTACATTGAGATATAAAAACTGGAGTTATGGCAACATTTTATAAAAACTTCTTTTTGAAGTATAGCATGTGTAATGTGTGGAACTTATTTGTCTTTTTCATTAGATGTGGTGAGATAAAGATATTTTGATAAAGCATATAAATAAAATATTTAATCAAATTTATCATGTTGTTTGACTTTTAATAAAGCATGAATAGTTCTTATAAAAATTCTAGTGGACTGACAATTTTATACAATTGTAAAATTTTGCTTATAAATATAATCAAAGTGTCCCTTATTGGGAAGTATTAATGTATTTATTAAATATAGAACTTTTCTGATTTTGTATATTATTTTGATTAATTTTTTTTCCTACAGGCTTATGGTAGGGAACTATTAGATGCTCAAGAATGGTGCAAGAAATATCAGAGATCTGGTAATGTCAAAGATCTTACTCAGGCTTGGGATACTTATTATCATGTCTTCCGAAGGGTAACCAAACAACTACCTCAGGTTTGTTACTGTCCCATATTTTGATCAGTTTTTCCATGATAAGGAAACAATTAAAAGAGTTTAAAAAATTCATTCCTTTATAACTTGGTTTATAATGATTCATGCATAATTTACAGAAAATTGCTCTTTCTTTGATTTTTTGGTACTTATGTATTATACTGTCGACCAATTTTGCAAACCATGGAATTTTGCAGAACACCAAATAAAAAATTAGCCAAATGTAGTAATTGCTTCTGTACATAAGCAAAACAAAATTTTCATGCATGCTTCTTCCGTATTAGTCCATTGACAAATACATTGGGTATGATATAGAAAAATAAAGAATTGTATTTAAATAAAATACATACCGAAAATAAATGAATGATCTTATAAGAATTAGATCATTCAGGCATCCTAAATACAGTAACTGCATTAAAATTCATGACAAATGAGTCTTCTTCTTTATGTTGATTGCCTCCACATAAATTTGCTTGAATAGAAATCTCATTGCTGTCTTGCAGATTGACCCATAGTCTTTCTGGTACTCATTATTAGGCTTTTACTTGTTAGACTTAATCTTAAGTTTGGACGGCATCTAATTAGGACTTTTAGCAATAAGTAAAAGCTAAAACTATAAAATATTTATTGAAATGAAATTTTAATTTGATCAGTTACTTTGATTGCATAATGCTTCATAGCACATCATAATGTATATGAACAAGTTGAAGTTATAGTGGAAACATTGCAAACAAATGACTTTTAAATGAATTAAATGCTGCAGCATAAGAAAAATATCACTGGGGATTAAACAGTTTATGTAGGATCCAAGATAAAATAATTTACCTCAGCATTATATATTTCACACTTATGTATTAGAAGGTATTTTTGGAAACACCTATTGTTTTTTTTTCCCCCCATAAAAAATAGATTCCAAGTTTTAATCCTTTCACAACAAAATAAAAAAATAGTACAAATTCTAAACAATGTTAATGTTTTGATTATTCCATTTGAACATATGCAGGAATGGTACCTGTAAAAATATTTTTCCAAGCATGCAGAAACGTGATTAATATATTTAGTATGCATGGGAACAGTTATCTTTTATAGTCGTAATCCGGATTGCTTTGTGTTAGATCCTCCATGAACTATTTTTTATCCTTGGGGATATTAATTTTTGTGCTGCAGCATTTAATTCACATAAGGATCATTTATTTACACAATGCTTCTTCTATAACTTCAACTTTTTTCATATTACATGACATGTACTGCAAAGCATTACATGATCAGAGTGACCAATCAGATTAAGATTTTATTTTGTATGTGTACCTAAACATAAGTTCTGATACAAAAATTTTAGATTGTCTGTAATAGTTTTCAAAAATTTGTAGTTCAATTTTCAATCAGTCAAAACCTTAACACTGTGAATGGAAGTATGCCATAGATATTTCTCTGCATAAAAAAAAAGAAAAAGAGCCCACAATAGAGAGATTTTTGAGGCTCATAAACATTTAGACATCAACAGAGGTTACTCATTTATCAAACAATTAACAGATGTTTGGGTGCTAACAGCATTCAAGACAATACTAGAAGTAGTGTGCCATGCTTGGTATGAACAACAGATCTGGTTAAAGCAATCAGGGACAGAATTGTCTGAAATCCATGTCCGAAAGAAGACTCTTCTTACCAAACAGATGAATGTGTCGCGTTGTAAACAAACACCTAGGACAAAGATCTTATTGAAGAGTAACCGGCCATTCTCTTTACCAGACTTACCATGTACCAGACGTTCCTTGCAGCATAAGTATTGTAGTGCTGGGCACATAACTGCAACAGACAAATTCTGTATACTGACAAAAAAAATTTTGATGTTGAAGAATCTTTCAACTGCCACAATAACCATGTATACTCAAGAAATGCCCAAGATGAAGAGAAGACAAAATATATTCAGAGAGCTCGTCATCTGGGTTCCATAATGGTTTGGTATAGTGGCAGCTATGAAAGCCTATCAGATATTCATTTTTGCAAGAAAAGACAGAAAACCACAGCAGAGGTTTTTTAAGTCACTACAATAAAACCAGTAGTGAAAGCTCAAAACTTTAGCTTGTTCAGTGGAAATGACTGGTCTTCTCAACAGGATTGTGCTGCTGTGCATAAGGTGAAATCAAATTACAGTTGGTGAAAGAGAGTGTACCAGACTTCATAGAACAAAACGACTGGCCTTCCAGCAGTCTTGATTTAAGTTTATTCCATTCTAAATAAGCTCAGTATTGGACGTAAAGATGTGTCAAACATGGCACATTCCTATCTGAACAGTCTAAAATGTTTTTGTAGGAAAGCAGCAGTGGAAGTTCTCATGGATATGGTGCATTCTGTGAAAAATGATTTGCCAATGAATTTTAAAGATTGGTTGAAGTCAGAAGTTGGTCCTTTTGAATAACAGGTGTAATATGTTAAATTTAAAAGTAAAATAAAGCCTTAAAAGAAAAATTAGTTTTAAATTTGATGACAAATTTTTTTAAAAACTTTATAATTGTATGTGAACTTATGGTGCAGCTAGGTATAAGTGTGTTCTTTACATGATTCCTGATGTTTGAGCTGCAGTTACATCTTTAAGACCTTGCTATGCAGGTAATATGTTTCATTTAAATGAATATTTTGTAGTTTTAGAACAGAGGTTATCTAATTAAAGGCAAACTTAAAATTTATGTTTAGCTGTGAGTAAAATTATGACAGCTGGATATCCTCCACTCTTGGCTGCGTATCATTGCATTTTGTGACATTTTTTATTTGATGGAATCGGTCAACAGTAGGTTACATAAGTACCATATCAGATATCAAATTTTTTATTCCTTAAATTGCAATATGTTTTAATACTAAATTGTTCAAAATATCTGAATATAAATATTTTATTTCAGCAATATTCTGTTAATATGGATATTAATATTTCATAATTTTATTTTCTGTTCATTTAAGTTTTGTAATTTGATAGTTATTCCTTATTTTCTCAAAAAATCTTATTTCTATTAGTGCTAAATATTTTAGTTTTTTTAATAGTTTTATAAACACACATATATCTATTTTTTTAGTTAACTTCCCTTGAATTACAATATGTGTCTCCCAAGCTGTTGATGTGTCGAGATTTAGAACTAGCAGTACCTGGGACTTACAATCCAAATAAGCCTATAATAAGAATAGCTCGAGTTGAAAGCTCTCTTCAAGTCATTACAAGCAAACAGCGTCCCAGGAAACTTAGCATCAAAGGCATGTACTCATCTTCAATTGTGTGTTTAAAAGTTGATGGCAATTGCAATGAATAGAAAGATGGTACCAGTGCCCAAGTGGTCTTGGTCATAGACTCTAGCTAGTGTTGTTGAGCTGTAGTTTGTTATGTTATATAATCATAATTATAATTATTTTTATCTTGGATTCTCCATAATTTATTTTTAATCCCTGGAGGTGTTTGTTTTATCCTGCTACATTTAAATAAGAGTGGTTACTAGTTTACATTATACTTCCATTATAACTTCAATTTATTATCCTGTAAGACATGCCCTAAGAATCATTACATAATTCAAGTGATCAGATTAAATTTCAATCAGATTAAAGTTTGCTTTATATCTAAATGACTATTTGTATATAAGCATGTACAGTTGTTTTTTTTCCCACTCACTTCTTGATGAATGTATTGGCGATTGAATGTATAGAGATTGTATTTGTAGGTTATTTCTGGGTTGGTAATATGCTTTCTTACTATTTTACCAAATGTTTTATATTTTTAGAAGGTTTTACTCAAATTATAGCTAAAGTTCTAAGCAGATGCATCTGAACATAAATTATATTGAATAAGATGCAATCCAGTAGTCTTGGAAACTTCTGATGAAAAGAGGGAAAAGTGAGTCTTGGAGCCACTGCAAGACCTACCCTGTAGAGGGGCTGATCTACCATGTATCTGTTCTCGCATTTGCTTGCTGTGGAATTTTGGAGAGCAGGGTGCTAGCTCGCATGTTGGAGCTATTATCTGATCAAGGTTCAAAATTATAAAGTCCATCACTAATAGCCCTCACATAACTTCAAAGCTTGACGTAAACAAAGTCAATCAATCAATGAACAGGATATCAGACATTGCTAGCAACTTTTAAATAAAACCATGATAATAATAATAAGCAAGGTTTCACTTTACAGTATTTCTTTCTGCTCATAAAAGTGTTGTGAAAAGTTAGTGATTTCTATGAAATACTATCATACATTGGTATAAATTTTGAAAATTATCTTTTTAGTGCATATGGATCCTTTGATAGTTAGTTTTCATCAGAGCATTTATAGTGAATTTTAATCAAGGGGGAAAAAAAGAATGCAATCAGGGGAACCAAAGTATCATTAGATTTGTATTATACTGCATACAAATAACATCATTATAAAAAGCTGAAATTATCTCTTACATAGCAATGTAGTGAGTTGATAATTGCAATGAAACCTTTACTCCATTTCAAATATGAAGGCATCTTAATTTTTAGATATTGGTACCTTCTTAGTCTATTGGGTCATATACAATTATCTTCATAAGTGCCCAAGTATGGTCTGTAGATTACAACAAACTGATATTGAATTGGATTTATTCTTTGTTCGTGAGTATTTGAATATATTACAATGTTTTTATTAAGCATTTCAAAATGTGCATAAATTTTGCTACTGCTATTTCCTTTAGGAGGTATTTTATTTTGTTTTGTTATAATTATTATTTAGGCATTCCATAAATCAAATTCACCTCAAAATACTAATGAAGTCTTTTACTGTATGATTCTGTATTTATAATTATTTTATGGCTTCCATCACTTTTCTGAGAGTAATAAGAATTGATTTCTATACTTATACTTTAATTATAAACTTAAAAAAATAATATAAAACTGGGTAGAATGGGCTGAGCAATTTTAAAAAATTATTTCAAGTGTAGGTAAGTAATTATGTTTTTGCCATTATTTTAAATACTTATATTCATAAGTGGTTAAAATATATATATATTATTTTTAAATGAAACTTTTTTGAAAAATTACGTAGGCCAACATTCTCTCGGATATAAGGCGTCTTGCAGCCCAATATAAAGCAGATGTTGCGCTATCAGAAGTAAAACTGGAAATAAAGATTTCATCAAATATGCTTTTGTTCAGTCTCTAAGAAATCAATACTACGAGGGATGATCAGATAAAGTTTACAAGCAGCATTTGAAAACTAAATACCGTGGAGAAGTTTTATTTTTCCAGAGTGGAGACAATTGGCACTGCTTGTCATACAGCTGGTTTGCGGGTAGGTAGTGAAAGTTCCCGGATGGTTCGGGATGATTGAAATGGCGAGATTCTTAGAAAATTGATCTTGTTTGGAAGTGCAAGCCATGATTCAATTTTTATTGGCAGAGAATGTATCCATATCTGTAATGAGCTGACAACATGTAGCAAAATTGTGTTACTATTTTCAATCAGGCAGATAGGATGTTGAAAACCGCAATATGGCAGGGAGTGGCCGGCCAAGTTCTTCAATAGCAGAAATCAACATGGCACGAATTGAAGAAATTATTCAAAATGATCGAGGGGTAGCTTTGAATTAAATCTTGTTAGAGCTGGTACTGAGCTATGGTAGCATGCAGCATTTTGTTTCTGATGTGCTGCAATATTTCAAGACAGTGCTGTGAAAACATCCCCTGGACCTGGTTCAATGTGAACAGGGACCTGATTTCTACTAAGACGGGTTAAACAAGAGGCATGTCTGCCTCTTAATTCCCTTTTGTATTTTCTGTCTATTGTTAATAAATATTTCGTTATTCGACTTGTAACCTTTTTTGCTGATCAACCCTCATAGTTTATTTTGATGGAAACCTATTTTTTTTTTTAAATTCTGTATTTTAAACATCCATCTGTACTGCATTTTAAAAATGCTCATATTTAACAATGTGCATTTTCTTTATATAGGCAGCAACGGTAAAGATTTCATGTTCTTACTGAAAGGTCATGAAGACTTGCGACAAGATGAGAGAGTGATGCAGCTGTTTGGTCTTGTCAACACACTGCTCACCAAAGATCCTGAAACATCTCGCAGAAATGTTACGTAAGGCAGTTGTATTATATGTTTTATATTTGAGGCAGTTATTACATTTTCTGCTGCATACCTACTGCTTTCCTTTGTCTTTTTAGCATTCAGCGTTATTCTGTCATTCCTCTGTCCACCAATAGTGGTCTTATTGGCTGGGTTCCTCACTGTGATACTCTGCATACTCTCATTCGAGATTACAGGGAGAAAAAGAAAATTCTTCTGAATATAGAACATCGAATAATGCTTAGGGTAATTATGTGAAATTAAATATACTAAGCATTTTGTTAAAACAAAAGATTTAAATATAATTTGGTCAACAATACAACTATTTTAAATTGTTTCTACAATTTTTCCATATTTTTTTTAAATTTTAGATGGCCCCTGATTACGATCATCTAACATTAATGCAAAAAGTTGAAGTGTTTGAGCATGCTCTGAAAAATACAAATGGTGATGATTTAGCCAAATTATTATGGCTTAAAAGCCCAAGTTCAGAAGTAAGATATGTGATTACAGGACATTTATGTGCTTATTATTTAGTAACCATTTATTAATATTTTTATTAATCAGTTTTATGATATTAATGTTATGCCAAAGCACATTATTCATCAAAGAATATTTAAATGACATTCTTTTCAGGTATGGTTTGATCGTCGAACGAACTTTACTCGCTCTTTGGCTGTAATGTCAATGGTTGGTTATGTCTTAGGACTAGGAGATAGGTATATTTTTTAAACAAAATAAATTATTCCATCTTTATGCCATCTTTTTTCTTCTTTCCATCTTTTTTCTTTCATAATTTTATACTTGTTTACCTATATTTTGACATAAGAGGTTTTTTAATATTTCATTCCTGAATTTTAAACTAATCCCAGCTTATTTAAAAGAATAAACTCATTTGAAATTCTTTATGCTAAGGTAATCCAGAAAGTAAGTTTTGTTTATACTATTTTCTCTGCAAAACAGCTGTGCTCATTATTCAAGCATGGACATAACTTCTGCTGACTTATACTTGGCTTGTTTGGTAAAAATTTAAAATGTTTAAAACAATTAAGTATTCTGCCATATAGGAGACATGATGGGTCTTCTAATTTCTTCAATGCCGAGAACACCAAAACTTGTGTAATTCATAAAAAATTTGTGATGTATACAAAATCAATGTGATGAGTGATTTCATGGTTAGATGTGTCAGTTAATGATGGATATGAAAATGTGTACAACAATAAATGAGGTGAGGTGCCATTTCTGTTTGATTGCAGCTGTTAATGCAAAGATAATAAATAACAGACGTTTCCCAATAGCACCACTCTCCCTGGAATTTCCTTGTCACTTCTGTATGAGCATATGGCAGAAAAACTGAAATTACCAAAACTATGTGCTCAATAAGTACCTTGCAATCTGACGCAGAGATTAAAATGTCAGGGCAACAGTGTTCTAGATTTTCTAACATAGTATGTTAAAGAGGGTGATGCCCTCTTAATCCGGATCCTTACTGGTGAGGAAACCAAAGTGCTGTGTCCAAACTGCAATTGATGGAATGAAGACACACATCTTCACAAAAACACAGACGAAAGCTAAACCACTGATAATGTGTTGTTAAATTGAGGTGTACAATGTTTCAGGTTTTACACAGCATTGTGCTGATGGATTTGATGGCAAGTAAAAAGACAGTCAACATGACACATTTTTGGTAGATGCTTAGAAAACTGTATTGCTGAATACAGAATAAGAATTGTGGCATGCTTCAGGACAGAATTGTTCTCATTCATTACAATAAACGACCATACACTGCATGTGACACACAACAATACATGACAAAGTTGTGATAAGAAGTTATTGATCACCCGTTTTGCAGCTTGAATCTTGCACAGAATAGCTTTCATGTGTTCAAGCACGTGAAATTCTTTCTTAGGGGCAAAAAGTTCCAGGATGACAGCGTTTCCATCCCAATGTTGTTACCCAATGGTTGCAATCACAGCCACCAACATTCTTTAATGAGGTCTATTCTACCACTCACCCCACTACAATAAATGCCTACACTGTGGTGATACCAATGTTGAAAATTAATCTAATAATTGTAGTTTATTATATAATTACAGGTAGTTCCAAATGATTGTTTTCTTTCTTTCTTTCTTTTTTTTTTTTTTTTTTTTGTATTGCTAAACACAAAACTAGTACTTTCTGGATCCCCTACCTAATCACTGATGTGATATAAAAAAAATTTATGATCTCGTTATTAAAAAAAAATTTTTTTTTAATGAAATAAAGATATTGTTTTAAATATATGAGATTAGGAATGAGTTAAATGAGGTTTAAGATGTATGTGTTAAATTTTTTTAATGTGTTTTAAAAGTAATAAAACTTTTTAAATATAAAATAGTAAGTAATATGAAATTTTGATTTAAGAGAAAAATGTCATGAAGTAATTATTTTAATCTACTTTTGAAAATGATTGGTTTTTATTTATAGACATCCATCAAACTTAATGCTTGATCGGTTAAGTGGAAAAATCCTACATATTGACTTTGGCGATTGCTTTGAAGTTGCCATGACGAGAGAGAAATTTCCTGAAAAAATTCCATTTAGGCTTACCAGAATGTTGATACATGCAATGGAAGTAAGATGTTTTGAAAACTTAATGTATTATTATGTAATAATATATGTATATTAATATGTAATTATATGGAATAACTTTTATAATAAATTGTCATGTGAAACATAGACAGGTAGTTCAGTTTGTTCTGATGGGCTATATATATATATATATATATATATATATACATATAAATATATATGTTAGCTTAAATGCCTGTATTCATCTATTAATAATGAAATAGTAAGTTATATTATCTTAGTTACAAAATGAAAGACTTTTATTCCTCAGTGATTTATATAATATTGACTAAAGCATGTCATCTATATAAAATTTTTTTTGTATTAAAATTCTTATAAAAATTTGCTATATGTTCATCCAAATCCTGTTTTGCATTTTGTAAATTTTGTTGATTTATTTTTAAGCGAAAAAATAGAATGGTAATGGAAGCAGTGTGTGAATTTTGAATATATAAGAGATATGAATTGAAAAACATATTGTTACGTAGATCGGGGATCGAGGATTTTATGCAAAATCAGTCGTAAATAACAAGGCAATTCCTTAAGAGCGATGAGTATTTATTGGCGTAAATCAATCCTTGAAAATACAGGATTCAACAGCAAAATTCGCAGAATAAATAACAGAAGGATTTCACACCTTCAACAGCACTCAGACACAATAAGCAGTGTCTAAAATTCACGTATGTAAATGATTATTCACAAGCACAGCTGAGCTTATCAAATTCGAGGCAAGTCTTCTAATCGCTAATCAAAACAGTGCTCAGTACTCGCTGGTTAAAATCAGACTGACCATTGCGGCGAGTCTCTATCTATTTATAGCAGAGGCCGAAAATTCTGGAAAGATGCGCTTGCGCCACAGATCGGGAAATTAGTGGATTTCTCTACTAATTTCTAGAAGAATCCAGAGGGTCCCGAACTCGCCAATGTCGCCAAAAATGATGCCAACTTGGCCCTATCGCCAATATTTCGCTAAGTTCCTATTGAATCGCCATTATAACGTAAGGGACGGCGTTGCTTGTGAATATTACAATTTTATCATGAAATAAATATAACATAGAGTAATATAAAGGCATTGCACATCCAAATACAAATTATTTACATTATTTTATACGAAATTCGTAGCAATATTTTAGTGGAACATTTTGGATTTTTTTTATTTCATAACTTTTTTCATAAATTTTAATGGATCTTTATCTGTTTTAAATTAATAATTTCTGCAAAAAATTTAACATTTAATATTGTATTAGTAAAAAAGTCTTTTTTAAACTAATGTATTTTTGTGCATTATATTTGTAGTTCAAACCTTGATAAAAATTTTCAAATAATTTTTGCATTACCATTCTCATATGCTTCAAGTTATATAAAATTCAAAAAAACTTACATGTTTCTTTGTCCTCAAAAGGAAAAAGTTATTTTGCTACACTTATCTTTTATTTCATTGAATTTAAAGAAAAATTAAAAATAAGTTTAAAATAGACTTTTGTGATTTGATTGATATTTTTTATTACAACTAACTGTGTTAATTGAAATTAATTTTTTTAATCATTTACAATTTTAAAAAGATGCTGAACTTTTCTTTTCAGTAATTTATTATAGTATATTTCTTGGACTAAAATTTCTTTATAAATAATTTGTCCACATTTTTATGTAAACTTATTTTTTGAAAAAAATCGATTCTTATGAATCATTTTAAATTTCAAATAATGTATGGATTTCACTTTAATTATTCTTAAGGTAACTGGCATTGAAGGTACTTACAGAAAAACTTGCCAAAAGGTGATGAAAGTATTACGTGAAAATAAGGATAGTTTAATGGCAGTCTTAGAAGCTTTTGTGTATGACCCTCTTCTCAATTGGAGATTAATGGATGGTATAAAACTTTTCTTTCTTCTATCTCAAAATGGTTTAATTAAAGTAATGCAAAACCAACTAATTCATTTAAATAACACCAGCTTAATGTATCGAAGTTTTATTAAGGTTACCTCAAAAATACTTTGCAAATTAAAGCTAATTATGTTTCCCTCTCCTTCAAATTCAGTTTAGGAGAAACATTCATTATAATAAAATGGCCTCCAAAGTTAAAAGTACAACAAGCTTTTTGAAACAATATAAAAAAATGGCAGCAACAATAATATTCATAGTTTATATGAATGATAGTAGTGCACTATTAAAAAAAAACTTATGCAAAAAACTATAGCAAATACTTTTATTTTAAAGAAATGGATTCTTATGTATGAGTGAGAAAAAACAAGTCAAGATGAAACTTTTCCAATTTATGTGTTTTTTTTTAAATTTTAAATGTCACCAGTTTTGTTGACAATAATCAGGAGAGTAGCATAGTCAAGAAGTTGTTTATCCGATTTATTATTGTGGATGTATTTGGTTGGATGTATGTAAATGGAGTTGACACAAGCTGATGCTGCTGGATGATTCAATGTGTCTTTCAATATGTACTAATGACTGTGAGATCAGTTTAATCTCAAAATTCTGCATCTAGAAGATATGTTCCAGGCTGAACATGAGTTACAACACCTGCAATAGACTGTTTTTTAGGTCTTTCACCTCAAAGGAGAAGCACTACAGTGCCTCAACACATTGCAGATTTTTTTTTTGTTGTTGCTTAAGGAACAAGAATCTCTGCTACTGTGGTGTAAAGATGCCTTCACAATGCAGGTCTATATGTAAGGTGACTAGTTGTGTATGTCCCCTGAACTGAAGACAGAAACCATTTATGATGAACATAGGAATGCATTTTCTGGACCAGATAGCAATAAACTTTTCTCCTCAGATGGAGTTCAGGTACACGCAGGAGAACAATTCAAAGTATCTGCTAATATGAAGGAAACAATGCACTTGATACAATCATTCAAGTATTGTTGAAAGACACAACGATGGAGATTTGGGTAGGAATTTCTCTTGGTGGTTGCACTAAACTGCATGAATTCCATGAGGGAACTCTTAACTGATGTGAGATATCTGGATGAGATCCCTGATGCCATTGCTAATTACTATCTTCAGAATCACAGTTTTTAACAAAAAGAATGGCCAGCTCAGTCTTTGATAGAGCATAAAATTTTGCTTCAAGATCACTGCATGAGCTGGAACAAAGGTTACTTCATGTCTGATTCTTTGACCACCACTCAAATTGACAGCATGGAAGGTCGATTCTGGCAGTGCATTGCAGTTGGACACATGTTAACCCATTTTTGTAATGTTTGCATGATTTTTTTCACATAAAATTTTGATGTTCTGCTTTATTTAAAAATGACTTTTCTGTCAGGAGTTTTTTTTTTCGTAAATTGTGTGTACTATGACAGAAATTTGTATAAGTTTAATGCTTAGTTTCTTTTGTGTACGTTTCCTGTTTCTGTACTTATTCATTTTCAAATTAGACACATAAAAACAGGTTATACCATAACATTTGGAGGCCAGTGTGTTTAAATTGTTTGTTGTATTCTGTTTATGTTTGAAATTTTAATATTGTCAATTTAATTTGAAATTTGTACTACTGAAATACACTGGTGTGCAAAAATTAAGGACGAGACGGTTTTTTCAATATAACTTTGTACAAAAGCATTCCAAATCAACACATTTAATACCGTAAGATCCCCAATACCTAAGGACATGAGTAATGTAAGCAACACTTACTAAAAGAGAAATCAGAGGGATAAAAAGAAGCTTTATTGAAAAAGTAGCATGGAGCGCAATGCGACTGAAGGCCGAAACATCCCTGTGATGGGTGTCCAGCAAGAAATATCCGGTCTTTAGTAGGGGATATGATCTCCCCTGACTGCTAGGCAGGTTTCACAGCGTCTGCCCATATGCTGAGAATGAGGGTGTCAATGAGTTGTTGAGGCATTGCTGCCCATTCGTCTTGCAGCGCCAATCGAAGCTCCGGAATCGTTACTGGTGGTAAGGTACGAGCTGCCAAGCGTCTGCCTAGAAAATCCCATACATGCTCGATGAGATTGAGATCCGGAGATCGTGCCGGCCAATCCATACGTTCAATATCCTCACTCTCTAAGAGCTGTTCGGCAGCTACTGTGCTATGACATGGTGCATTGTCGTCCATGAAAAGGAACTGCGGACCCATAGCGCCTCTAAAAAGACGCACATATGGAAGAAGACTCTCGTTACAATAACGGGTCCCGTTGACTGAACCTGCGTCGAAGATGTGAAGGTCTGTACGACTACCAAGCATGATGCCTCCCCAAACGAGAACACCGCCACCTCCATACCTGTCCCTTTCAATGATGTTCGAGGGATGATTGCGGCTTCCCCGCTCTCTCCAGATGAGTATGCGATGAGAATCGCTACTCAGACTGAATCTGCTCTCATCTGTAAAGAGTATTCATCCCCATTCATTGTCTCTCCAATTCCGGTATTCCCGGCACCACAGAGAACGCCTTCTCCGATGGGCAGGCGTTCGGGATACACACCGTACAGGGCGTCGTGCAAACAGACCACCACCGTGCAGTCTTCTGGCCACGGTAAAACGCGATATTGGTCGTCCAGTCGCCTGTGTCGTGTGTCTAGCGATTTCTCCCGCTGTCTGCCGCCTGTTTCTTCTGGCCTGTAAGGCAATATACCGGTCATCTGCGGGTGTGGTTCCTCGTGGACCGACCACTACTGAACCCTCGGATAGCTGTTCCTGTAGTTTGAAATTGTCTCCAAAGTCGTGAAACGATGCTGTGAGCAATTCCGAACTTTGCAGCCACACTTGTCATACTGCAAACTTCCTCCAACTTCCCAATGATTCGACCTCGGGTAAAAGCATCCAGATGTCGTCTAACAGATTGATTATTCGCCATTTCTCACTGAGGCAGCAACTCGGTGTGATTTTAACTGCTATACGGTGTGCAATCTCTTTGCCAGAAATACTAATCTTACACCGACAACATGCTTTACTACTCAGACACTCCCCCATTACGTCTACATGCATATCTGCGCATGTGCTACCGTACATCACCTCACTTAATCTCCTGATTGGTCTTTCTGTCCGCTCTGCCTCTTCGTTCAGCTGATATGCTAATTTTTCGACTTCGTCCTTAATTTTTGCACACCAGTGTAAGTAAAATTTTTGCACTTGATATTTTCTTAAAAGTAATGTTGTTGATGTGTACATTTTCTATGAATATTTTACATTCAACAGTAATGAAAATTGTTTATTGAAATGAATAGTTAATGTAAATGATAAAGGAGCATTATGTTATAAAATTGTTCCCTGTTACAATTTTAATATAAGAACTGTATAAGAAGGAAAGAAATATGTACTGTACAAATTTTTTTTTCTAGCACAACCAAAAGGAAAACATTCTAAAGTTAGAAGTGAGTCATCATCATCAATTCATGATCAAAATGGTAAGAAAATTCAAGTAATACACAATTTGAACATTTTCTTAATGATTTTAATATAAAATTCTTATTCCTACATTTCAAAAAAATCATTGATGTGTTATAAATTCAATATACTTTAAAGTATATTCATGTTTAATTTAATTTGCTTGAAAAATTTGTATAAAGTATGTGTTAACAAAAACAAATTTTGAAACTACATTTTTTTTTTACGTGCTACATATATAAAGAAGCAATATTAGATGGCCATAATTTATGGTATTTCAAACAGAATTTGTGTGCCGAATAAAGAAATATTTCAATTTTGGTTTCTTTTCTTCTGTAAAATGTCCTAAATGGGGCAAATTATTCATTATACATATTCTGATGCAAATAAATTTTTTTTATTTATTTTCTCGTAATACTCTTTGTTCTTTAATTCAAATGTCGTAATTGGCTAAATTGGAGGATATTTATTTTCTATATTTAAAATTGTTTTTAGAATTAAAAATTGTTTACTTTTCTTTTATTGTAGATATGCTTGAAGAAGTTGAAGTGCAGTCTCAGGCAGATTCTAAAAAGGCTGATCCAATTCTAACAGGTTAATTATATATTATTTTATATAAAATGCTGGAATCTATAAATTGTGTGAACAATTTAATTTTTTTGTTACAAAAACATATTTACCAATTAAGACAATTATGTGAGTTATTAAATTTTTGATACATCCTTTGGCAAACAGTATATCTAGATGATACTTAGTTTAAGATGAAATATTTTCCACCTTATTAGATGCAAATATAGTTGCATTATGTCTCTGAAGGCAACAAGGATTTAAGAGTTTGCATTCACAATCTTTAACAAAATCACACACAAGAAAAAGTTTACAGGTCAAATAAAAGCATTGCCTTAATCTACCTATTGTGTATAATAGGGTATCAAAATTGTGACTGATATTTCATTCTCATTGAATAGTTAGGCCAACTGATCATTATTTGAATTAAATCTACTAAATAACTTTTGTAAATGGAGTGGAAAATGTCCCCTTAATAACATTAAAATAGAAAAATAGGTTTGAATAATGTAAATAAAGATTTGTTTCGATTATTACATTTGGTCTTGGTAAAAAAACTTTAAAACTTATTATGAATATTAGAGGTGGTGTTTCTTTTCTTTTTTTATATAATGTAGGAATATTAAATTTAGTGTATCTTGCTGGTAGTGCCAATACTTTATTTTAAAAAAACATGGAATTTCACAAAATCGAAGAAGTTTAATTGCAATAAATAAAAAATTACAAAAGGTTTTTTTTATATAATTTTTAATCAGCCTTTCTAATTCCTAACTAAAATGGCTACAAACTTGCAGTCAATCTAGATTTGCAACACAAACTGCGAGATTTATAACCTGTTGGCAGTATCAGTACAAATGTTTACTATGGTATCTCTTGCAGTTGGAAATGAATGGGTTAATGTTTATTTTCTATAGATATTGTAAATTATGACTTTATAAAAATTATGTACTTAATGAACTAAATAACTATTCTTATTTTAAAGAGTAGTTTATGAACAATGTAAAACAAAACCTAAAGATTTGGTAATTACACTTTGATTTTTATATAATGTAAGAATATTAAATTTAGGACTCGGTGTTTATTTGCTGTAGAAATTATAATTTATGGTTTTGTATCTGTTTGTAGATTCTGGATTTAACAAACCTGAAGCACTGAATGAGAAAGCTGTACAAATCATCAACAGGGTTCGTGATAAACTCACAGGTATAATGTTAGACAACATTTTTTATATATTGCTTATACCAAATGCTTTACTTGTAATTGACCTTGTGTGTAAATTTATGTCTTGTGAAATAGGAAGAGATTTTGATCCAGACAAAGTTTTAGAAGTGGATGAACAAGTTGATTTACTCATTAAACAAGCTACATCACATGAAAATTTATGCCAAAGTTATATAGGATGGTAAGTTATTATATGTTTAACTTTGAAAATTTTACATTTCAAAATTATGTGGTTAGTACAAAAAATGTGAGAATGATTTATTAAATGTTATAACTATTCTTGCTGGAATTTTGAAATGTGTTATAATCAATACGAAAATATTGTTAATAATTTGAACTATTTCCTTTCATCTTTTTTCAAGTGGTGTAAAATACTTCCTTTAACTTAATTAATCCTTAAATGTTGACAATGCATGAAACTATTTTTCTTGAAGTTGTTCTTTTGTATGGGTCTTCCTTTGTGATGAATGTATAGGTAAACTAAGATACGAAAAGAAAATTTACTAAAAGACAAAAATACTGGATTGAAAGTCTCAAATTTGTTTTCAAAGTCATTTTTTTTATCTAAGATATATAAAATTGTGTTTCTTTTACACATGTGATCATGACTTTTTTTACAGCTACAGAGAAATGTAGCAATGCACTTATACATTGTCATAAAAAATATTTATTTAAAATGTGACTATTATGTCAATTTTTGAGAATATGCATACATTGTAGAAACATTGTTTTATTTTTATCAGTTGGCAAAATACATTAACCTGAGTGAATGTAAAAATTAGTAATGCAGTGCATTAAAGGACTTGTAGAATTAATAAAAATGTTTGTATATATTTATGCAAACCAAAGATCCATCTGAATGCTGTTAAAATGAAATATTGTATTTACTCAAAATCTAAGCCGCATTTTTTTCCAATGTTAATAACCCTATTGAAAATCAGGTGCAGCTCAGAATCAAAGAAAAAATATTCTATGGATGAGGCAATTAGAGCAATTGCAGGTTCATGTATGTATTTAAAAGTTTATAATACTCCTGGTAAAATAATTATTCACTTATTAATTCTCATTTTAAATTTATTTTATTTTCATAAAATCAGATTAGTGTTAAACAACTTAACACTATTTTTCACAAAACTTGTTGAGAATGGATGAATGGAATTAATACAGAAGTTTATATATTTTTTAACTAAATTATAAAATGAGAGAAAAATTCAGTTCTTAATTTTATTCTTTTGTACAAAGATTGATTTAATTTTAAAAATAAAGTATGAATATTTTTACAAGGATGATAAACATTATTTGCTGTTAATTTGACAAATTTTAATGCAACCATTTTTTCCTATTTTAAAATATTTTTTTGTGTGTTTTCCAAATGAAAAAATATATATATATACTGAAAAATTATTTCATCTAATAGAAAATGCGTTGTACAAAATGCCCAATTTAAAGAGTTCATGAATGGAAATGCCATTTTTCAAAGATGACAAAATCTATAAAAGAGGTAATGTGTCTGTGATGTTGCACAAAAATAGAAAGGTCAGGAAACATGAAATTTGATTCACTGAAATTATGGATGATAATAGTTCGTACTTCAGAAAGATTTTTTTGAAATTCACTTTAGATTTTTAATATAATTTCATTTTTAAGTGATATGACATCATATAATTTAACAATCCATCTCTGAATGCAATGGATTATTCCTAACATGGTTTTTTCAGAAATCTTTACATATTTCACTATTATTATATTTATTCTTTGTGGCACAGTTGATCGTTTTTGGAATGTAAAACGAAGATTTTCAATAATTCACTTTTAATTTCAGAAACACTGTTTACATTTCTACTTTTGCCTTTTGGATGTAGTTCAATCAAAATGAAGCCTATTATATATTTTTTCAGCAATCCTAAGCTAAATTTTGGTATATCTATCTGTTTTTAATAGTTTTCATCTTAATTTAGTGTTGATATTGGAATTTCTTATTCAGTTCATGTTTTCACACTGTTGATGATACTTTGATCAAAGCTGAGGCCATTTTTGCTGTTTCACATAGTTTATTCCTTCAATTAATGTTAATGTAATTTTTTTTCCAAGTTATTTTTCAGCTAAAATACATCGAATTACTTCTTTTGGATAGTTTTTAACTGCAGCTATTGTTAATTTTATTTTCAGTTGAAACTTTGTTAAATATCATTTTGTGTGTACAGAAACTTTTTTCTTAATTTGGTGCCATTTTTAGCGTGTTTTTCACGTTGTGTAAAAAAAAAAAAGCGTTATTAGGACGCAAATTTCGTCTTTGTTCCATGTTTTGTCGTACCTTTTTCTCTGCCAATAATTAACCGATTGACTTCGGGTTTTCGGCATTTGGTCGCATTTGTGCCCTAGATGAGCCGAATCATATTTAAATTTAATAATTTTAAATTAAAAAAAATTTTAATTTTTTTTTTAAGTATAGTACTATTTTCTGTTATTAAAGTTCATTAGTTGCATTATTGTAAAATACAACATGTGAAAAACGCACTAAAATTACTTGGCCATGCCAATGATTGATATCTTGTATCTCTGTCACTAAAAGTGTAGGGTAAACTGGGATTTCACTGAGAACTGTTTATGGTAAAATTTCATTGAAATTATGTCTATTTTAGATATTTCTCAGCTATAGGGACCAAGAATTGATGATTGCTTTTCTGTTTTGTCACCAACAGAAACATAAGTGATATTATCCAACAAAATGCACTCATTATAAACACAATGAAATAGAATCTTGTTAGTTTTTTAGTTGCTTGGCTATGTGGTCCCTATAACTGATAGTGTATTCTATCTCTCTGTTTTAGATAGTATTTTGGTTGTTTTACATTTATTGATATATCTGATGATTACTTTATGAATTGCATTTTTACATATTGTGGTTTGTAGCATGGCATGTTGACTGCTTACATGGTTTACCAATATTAAAGGAAGAGTTTGTCAAGGTGCAGGTTTAGTACAAAGTTTGGGTAATAATAGTGTGCATCTTGAAGGAAATTATTCATTCTAGAAACCCATTGACCCAAATGACCTGTAATATTTCACCTTCTTTTAGAAAAAGAACTGGGATATGAATCGGTGGATTTTAAATAAATTTTTAACTATACAATCAATAAACAAACTTTCACTTTTTTTCATTAGGAAGGAGAAGGTTTTAATACATTTCATCATATGACATTTCAGAAGAGTTTCTTTTGTTTAGAAGAGTTTATTCTGTTCTTTGCAACAAAATTACGATTCTTTTTCAAATTAATCATCACAGAAAAAGTATTCTTTCAGAAATTTATTAAAAGGAGGGGGGACGTATAATTTTAAAAAACATTTAAAATTTTTGGATATGTCATCTTGCTCTTGCTCACAAAATTTGATGCTGTGTATGCAAGCTTGTAGAAAAGATTTATACATTTAGCAAATGAAGGGGGGGGGGGGTATTACAGGATTTTTTAAAAACATTTCACCTGTGCAAGAAATAGGTTATTCATCTGATGTATAATATACTGCTTAAATGAGCAAGTGACTTTGTGGTGTACTAGAAATAGATTTTCTGCACTTATAATTGCTTTACTTCCTGACCTTACAATTGTATTTTCGTGATTGATGTCTTTTATTTTTATAGAACACTTGTAAAACATAAATAAATAATTGCATGTTTTTTTTTAAAGGTGCCCATTTTGGTGAATCTGAAATGAAGATGTACATATATGTTCACTGAGTGGAAGATGTACACTGTTATGTTGTTAATCGTGAAATATTGTATATATTACAATGTAAAATAAAGAATTTATACAATTAAGTTATATGTTTTAATGATTTATCTATTCCATAAAAATTAAATTTATGAATTGGATTTTTGGAGACTTTCTGGAACAAAGGCATGAGGGAGTAATTCAGCAACTTTACATTGCATGTAACTTCCATCTTTTCTTGTGAAATATACATCCCAGTTTGTTCCAAACTGTAATATAAATGGTTTGCAATAATTTCTTACAAAAAATAGGGCAAAACTATTTATAATTCATCACAGCATTGTATTTTTTTAAAAATAAAAACCCTTATTAATATTGAAAACTGCTAAAAATAGTAACTTTTTCTTCCAATTAACTTAGAATGATAGAAGATGCCTTTATATTAATGGAGATAAAAGATATATATTATAAAAATTTATTGCTTTTAAATGTATTTTACACTGAAAAAATGCTGATTTTTTAAAAAAATATAGTAATGGAATCTGTAGGTAACTGAACTCTTTTGGGACGAAAGACACAAATGCATGCATACTGCTAGGGCTGGAGGGTTTTTGTAGTTAAGCCTAAATCCATGAAAATACTGAAGTATGAATGCATTGTACAGTTTATTAAGCCCAGTGGCTGAGTGGTTAAAGCATCGCGCTTCCACGCCATAGGTCCGAGGTTCAAACCCCAGTCTGGGCAAGGTTGACTCGGCCTTTCATCCCTACAGTGGGTTGATATATGAGTACCAAGCTTGCTTGGGAACTTAACACTGGAGGTTTTGCGTCAGACTGACTACCTGATCAAAACATCTGCTTATGCACCTCAGGGTCCTAGGTCACATATACTGAGTTGAGTACAGTAGACTTTGACCCTCATGGGCTGTTGCGCCTGAGTTAAGTTACAGCATACTTTATTTAAACAAGTTATTTCTTGTTTAAATAGAATTTTTTAAAAAATTTTTGTTTACCATTTAATGACTTTTAACTGATATTTGAAAATCAAATGTTACTTAAAATTCCTTAGTACAAATATTTTAAAAATAAGGATCTACATTCAGTTCTGTGTTACAATTCTTACTCATAATAAATCATTTGCTATTTTGGTGAATTTTTGCAGGAATGTGAACAAACAAAAAAAATTTCTGTGGTGGATGACGAAGGAACACTAGTATTTATCCCTAAATCTATTTCAGAATCAATACCTGGATATTATATCTGAATCATTTCTGCATTTTCAAGTCTAGTTAAACATTTTTGACACTGACAAAAATAAGAAAAATTTCGTCTGCAAGATCTAATCTATCTATTAAAAACTAAACTGCAAGCCAAAACACAATGCTCCAGTGAAAATAAAATTTATACTTATAAACAAATACCACTTTTTCATGTACAAAGCAGTCATGAAATATTCTATTTGCAAACATCCCTTTCCTCGTGTTTATCTAATCGAAATTCATGTGCAAGTGACATATTTTTCAATATTTGAGTGGAAAGTCGAATCTGTATGTATCTCAAATCCTATGGACATACAATGCCATCTATTTCCCAAAAATTGTGATTTGGGAGTGTTTGACCCAGTCATCACATATGCACTGGCATATATATATGACACAGGAAATGAAACAGAAATTGCTCTGTCATGCCAATGTGATGGTTGGGAACTGAGTGTGTTTCTTGCTGGCACGTAAATGTGACAATCAGTATGAAGGTGTTAAATAACCAAAGGTTTGTTATGAAATAAAATAATGTTTAAATGAGAAGCAAGAAGTTGACTTGAAATCTAGAAATGTAAATAATATTCTTAGTTATAATAAAAACTGCTCGTCTTTGTTCACAGTACTAAAAAATCATCTCAAAAGCTCCAAGAGAGAAAGATCTTTTTTTAAGGCTTATCACAGGAAACAATGAAGAGAGCATCAAAAATAGCAATGCTAAGCAATGTTTTGTGCAATTAAATAATGTATAAAACTATTTTCAATAGTTCTACTGAAATAAAGGCTTGACTTATTTTTAAAGCTTTTTAATAAAATCAACTGCAATTTAATTATGTACATCCCACACACCAGACTAAAATTACATCTAAAATTTAAAGAAATGAAATATTTCAACTGATATTTTAAAAGTTAATTTTTTTATGTATATAAGAGAAAATGTATATAAAATATTTAATGTGTGTATATATATATAAAATCGGTTTTTTTAAAAAAATTTGATAAAATTTAGCACTTTATAAAATTTGATCTAAATTTTAGTTGAAAGAAACCAGCTTACTTCAGCTAAAAATTGGCGGCAAGCTCCACAAGGTCCAATACATTCATCACTAGTAGAACTGCAAAAAATTTATTAATATTTCAATAATTTTAGAAAACTTTCAGATTTAATATTTTTGTTCTGTGCATTGTAACTGATTATTTCTAGCATTGCATTTCAAAGTCAAATATTCAAAGTTTATTTTGAAATGGGATGTATATATATATATATCAATAATTTCATATACATAACTGTCAGATGTTTTGCAAATGAATAACCATTGTACCAGATATAATTTAAAAGCAATATCAAGTAGTAAAAACTTTTGAATCCGAAAATGATATTTCATATTTTAATGACACTCTAATTTACAAATTCTAAAATTATACAAAGTATAGAAAAATAAAATATGTTGAAAAAAATTATAAAAATAAATAACTATTCCCCCTTCTATATGAATTTCTGAGCTATTTATTATTACAAAAAGAAAAGAAAAATTAGAAAATCAAGTTTAAGTAAAAGATGCAAGATAAATGGAAACAAAATTTCATACTGATTTTAATAAAATGTAAGCAAATTGGAACTATTTTAAGAATTTAATACATAAAATAAAATTTTCTGAGTTTATGTTATCTAACTAACCTTGATAATGGAATGGTTAAGTAATGAAACTAACTTTTATAAAAGCAAAAAAAAAGTACCAAATTATATTATTGCCATAATACTAAGCTCCTATCCTACTGATATTGTGACATAGTATCAGCTTTTGATATTTGCTACTTTTTTACGTTAAACACGCAGGGGAAAATATTAAGATACATTAAAAGTCGTTTTAATATAATAAAAAGAAATTTGTCATGAAAAAAAAAATGAAAATATATGATGTTTAAAATAAATTGTTGCTTAGAAACATACTAAAATATTTTTGAAAGTAAATTAGATCTGAAATTAAAAAGAATGAATTGTAAGTTTTGCATTCATATTGCACTAAAGCATCAAGACAGTTATTGGTGACATATCTCATAATTTTTCAGATTGAATGATGAGGATGGTCTAATTCAGAGGTGAACAACCTTTTTGGGAAGAGTGCCACTATTTGATAAAAAATAATTATGTGTGCTACTTCAAACTTTTCGAGCAAAAAAATGTCTTTATGCAGTCTAAATTTAAAATTTATGTAACAAATAAGATGAAAGTACAAACTTAGGTTTTTATTTTAATAACCTTTTTGCAAGTTCAATCAATTTGGTTAGGTATAAAATAAAAATGAGTAACTTGAATCATTTAATTCAAAATAATTATTAAACACTCAGTATTTACTTAATTTAACTTTTGAATTACTACTTTTTTAGGATTAGCTCTTACAGATGCCTACAAAATTAGGTTATAATTGGTGCACATCAGCTAGTTTTAAGTGGTATTTATTTTATTATGTTTTCATAGCACGAAACATTTATTTACAAACATATTTTGATTCAAATTTTAAAGTTTTTCGTCTGAGACAAATCCACTTCAATAAAATTGTAAAAAGTTTTTTTCCCCCAAAATGTTTTAAATTTTTTTCAGTAAGTTTTTGCATGCCACTGTTACAACTCCACCGTGCCACAGGTTGGCCACCCCTGGTCTAGTTGGTACCTGACTAACAAATAGCACTGTGCGAAAACTTTTGTTCCAATTTAATATTCAGCAAATACCTCTTTCATTTATGCATATAAAATATTTTTAAAGAATATTTCTTGTACATTAAAGAAATAGAATTAAAAGAAAGAATATCAGAAGGATAAAATATAAAAAAGGTTTTGAAAATGTTTCAATGTTAATATCAACATGGAAATTAAATTTGTTTCAATCATTGCTCTCAGTGTGAATTATTTTAATTAAATTTTTTTCAAGAGAACTTTGAAGCAGAAGCATGTCCATTACCTACCCAGTCACTACTACGATGGCTTTAAATTTTTGATATCCTTCAGATACTGCTGTACAGATGGCTGACCTCTCTGCGCATATGGTCAAACCATAGGATGCGTTCTCTACATTGACACCTGAATTGAAGTGAATGTTAATCTCTTCACATAAAGAAACATTCAAAACTAATTGTAAATTAAAGGGAATTTAAACTGCATCTGATTCATTATTGCTTAAAAGCATTTAAAAAAAAGATGAGAATTTATAATTAATTAAAATATATTTGTATGTTAACTTATAAAGTAAAACAAGCAGAACCAAATTTACCCAACAATTTTTATATAAAAGAATGTCTTTAATCATAAAATTTAGCAAAAGTAAAAGATCTCAAAGTTTTAGAATAGATGTACTCCACATAGCTCTTTATCACAATACTTAACAATATTTACTTCATCAAATAACCTTTTCACATGCAATTTAAAAAGAAAAAACTTAACATGATCAGGAAAATTAATTTTTTTTTCATGGAGAGAAAGAAGTACACACTGGCTTTTGAATGGTTGAGCCTGGGAAATAGGGCAAGCCAGATTCGGTTTTAAAAATTTCCTACTACCTCGGTCACTTTTGAAATTAAAGGATCAGCACCAGCTTTTAACTGCTACAAATGTTACTTCAGAGGCAATGCTTTCGAATATCTTTTGAACAAAACTTAAAATGAAAAGGATCTATAAGCAGAATTTTACAGTCAGTATTAAAAATCTAGAGGATCATTTTACTCTTGAATGAGATTTCTATCCTCAATAAGCCTTCCTGAGGACACCTACATTGATATAAACTATACAAAAATTTTTATAACTTTAAACATTTTTTATGTTTATGCAGACAATAATTCATAATAGATTTCTATTTAACCATACAGCAATTGCTATATGCAAATACGTTTATGCCATTACAATCAAAATAATACTATTGTAAAACCTAAATTCCCTGGACAAGGTTTATACTAGTTTTCTAAAGATCTCAACCTATCAAATTACTTGCTCACATATTACATAAATTAGATTACTTGATTCATGTTCATATTGATTCCTTTATAGTATTTCTTACATTTTATAATTTTTAATAAATTCATTCAAGATAAGCCATGGTATTATGCATGTGTCAGTCTCTATTCTTAGCAATGATTAGTATCACAATCAAAGGAAAAGCTCCAAAGACATAAACATGTCTGAAAAGTTTGGAACAGATTTCATTTCCTGTAAAGAAATCAACAATAGCATCAAATGACATTTGCATCTGGACATCATAATTATTTCTAGAGCAAATTGTGCGTGTATGTTTTTAACTGAAAATTACTGAAGGTTTTATAAAACATGCCTCTTTATTTAGTTAGAATTGAATTTTTTGGATTACTGACATTTTAAGCAGTCATAGTACTATCCGAAACTCTGTAATCTTTCGGAAGAAGATGTATGATCAATATAGAATCTTAAGTTACATCTTAAAAAATAGCAATTTTGTGATAAAGATATATATATTTCAGTCAAAACTCTTTTGTGAGAGACAACACAAATTCATGTCAAAATTTTATTTTATTCGGATCCTATTAAATAATCTGAAGATAATTAGTCATACAGTTTAAATCACATGTTAACACACACACAGTTATGTTTACTATTTTTAAATTATAAATCTGTAGTAAGGAACAAAATATAACCAAATTAATAATAATTGTTTTTAAATAAATAAGCTGCATACAATAGTGCAATTCTACATATTTAATTTTATGTCATCAAATTATGCAATTTTATTTTACAAAAACAATTAAAAGTGTAATAAAAATTTATTAATTAAAATTCATTATCTTAGTGTATATATTTTTTTTTATTACTACTTGTAAATCAATTAGAAATATAGATTGTGATAAAATAATTGTATCTCATATTTAGACTGGGATCAACTCAAACCAAATAGCATGGGCCTTGTTATTGTTTCCCGGTTACTTGAGATATTTTCCATCATTTGATGAAAATATATTACTATGGTATGTTGCCTAATTTATCATAAAAACAATTTTTCTCAAAATAGTTCTTTTCACATAAATGTCCAATAATAAATGTGAACACAATGTATACTATGGATAAAATGAATTATCAATAATTTTGAAGCTTATAGCTTAACAAAATGGGTCATCAACCAATTTCGTCAAATCAAAAGATTCCACCAAATACTGTATATGCATAACATGACCATTTATTCTTTGACTCAAAACGGGACATTATTTTGTTTAGGTCAATTAACAGGTATACATTGGGAAAAAAAACCCACTTTTTTAAAGTTGTTTATTCAGAAAAAGTTAGCTTAAAAGTTACGAATTAAAAAATATACCCTAAATGTTTAGTTATAATTATATTTATCAGAGGAACAAATTTGCTTTAATATAGCTGGTGAAGATTTTAAGTAAGAATGAAACTCTTGGAACGTTTTTTTTTCCTTCATATTCACCTTAATATTATCAACATCATCTTTAGAACTGAAATTAGTAGCTGGGTTTTCTCAGATGTCCACAATTTGTTCATCATAGAAAATACTCTTTCTACTGGAGCCCCATTTGCAGCAGGCAAACATAAAATATATTCAAATAAAATAGAAAAGTTTTCATGCTGTAGATTGTTGGCGTGAAAGTGTGAATATTTCCACCCGAGTTTCCGTGGGAACATTTAGATCATTTTTATTTGGTTACTTTTTGCGATGTAATGTAGTTAGAAATTAATAGAAATTTGTCAAAAACTTCTGTATCTTTATTACAGTCAATATACTCCTTTTCAATTAATAAATCCAGAGATTTTTGAACGTCTTCCCATGTGGGGACCTTTTTTAAATCTGCCCAATAAAATATCTCCATTACTTTGGTAAGAAAGCAAGTTCACTGCTCCAGATATTTATGGCTTAATTTATAAAATTCTATAGCCGTCCTTTTCATAAACTCATCATTTATATAAGTACCATTATCTTTTGATTTCACCATTAATTGACGGACCGTAAATGGAAGAGACTGATTGGTCTGTTTCTGAGTCAAATTGTCTTTTAGTTGATTGATTTCTTTTGCAGCTTCAACTGCCAATACAGTCTGACCTTCAAGTTTCAATACAGCTTTCCGAAAACGGGACAATTTTGCGTCCCAGAGTTCATTTCGGGGACACCGGGACTTGTCAGTATAAAAAGGGATAGTCCCGTTCAAAACGGGACGTCTGGTCACGTTATATATGCAGCCAAAAGCAGAAAGACATTACCACACATGCTCAAACACAATAACAAAAAGAAAACAGCATTGGGAAATGTCCTTAAATTGACAAAATTAGTAGAAGGCTAGATATGTAAGTACCATGAAATGATGTGTACTATTTCAATTACATAATATACTAAATTTAAACATTTATGATTTTTATATTAAAACTTATTTTTCACACATAATGGCAGGAAGGACTAAATTGATAGAACCCCACCAAATATAATTTATACAAAAAGGAACAAAAATTTATAAATATCTGATCCATAGAATAAACATGGTAACACAGTATTTATGCCCTTTTAAATTCATCATATTTAAGTCTAAATAAAATAAACTCCATGCAAAAATTTCACTCTTTTATTTAGTATAGTTTTTACAATTTGCTGAAAACAATAGATATTTTTAAAAAATATATTTGATTAAGACATTTTTAGTTTTAAGGGCTGTTTTGTAATATAAACCAAGAGGAAATCTTCATAAACAAACTTTCCTCAATTATTTACAACACTTCACATTGGTATATTTTCTCTTTTAACTATTATTTCTTTAAACTCTCTTTGTACCAGATTAATCAATAAATTAAAATATTACATCAATAATTCCTTCAAATGACAAATTTATTTCACTAAAATTCTCAAGAACAGAGAATAGAATTTTTAAAGTAGATTGTATTGCAACACCATGACATATCTTTTTTTATTCAGTAGCTTTTAATAATTTAAATTAACTAGTATATTAAGAGCCTTGCTATATTTTACCATCATGTTGTCTAATTTAGATTAAGACATTGAAACTTACAATTAGAAATAAATTAAGCATAAACATAAAGGAATATTTTACTTTAACCAAAAATTGTATAAAGATTACTAAAAAGTTCCTTTTGATACTTATGCATACAACTACTAACGAATTTTGCCAAGTCAAAGAACATTAGCAAATGCTGTCATCTATGCAGGAACAAAATTATTTTTGATAGTACATGTATGGGAACAGGGTTGGTACTTAGGCTATAACACCACAATCCAATTTGTCCCACACGAATCATCATTTTCCACCAAAATCTCACTGATTGTTTTTTTTCAAGTAAAAGATAATAGAAAAGCTTTTTTTCTCTCTTTTGTTATGATATGGCATGATTCAAAGGACGCTGATTTGACTATGGTAACAATACCTAAGTACCCAATTTTCGACTATTGATTGTATTTCACAGCATTTTATATCTTTTCATTTAAGGAATTAATCAATTAGTGGAATTTACAATATGCAAGTACCTCATTTTCTTTTGTATATATTAATGGCTTTACATTTTAATTACAAGTAAATGTTTCTAACAGCAAAATAAGCACTTATGTTTTTTTATTCTTCTTGCATCCTGATTTATCTTTTTAGTTGTTTGTACATGATTATAAGGGTTCAAGTGTAATATGGGGGGGGGGACCCTTTAAATGTGGCGATTTTTATACATATATTATGGTGAGAAAACAAATTCATTCTAGCTTCCGGACATATATCGCAAAGTGAAGTAGCTTGGCGATCGATTTTGGTCGCTTAAAGTAATTGACATCGCAAAGGCCCCCCCCCCCATCTATACTACACTTTAATCGATTATAAGATTTTTAGGTTCTAGTTTGATATTGGTGTGCTAATAATTTTTGGAGAGATTTTATATATAGAATCATGCTAAATTGATCTTTGGTGGCCAGCCTAATGTTATTGTACCCTGATGTATTGCCCCAACTTGTCGAAAATGCAAAACTATTTGGCAGAAAAATCCGTAGAGTACCGATATCAAATTAGCAATAATGATGTTCTTTTTTCACCAAACTTCTTTAATTAAATGTATACTTGTAAGTACTGTTATTAATACTTTTCATAAAGAATTGCCTTCATTCAATCTAAAAAAAGAAACAAAGAGAGTTCATACAATTTAAATATTCCTTCATTTTTTATAACATTATCACATACTGATTTGTGTTTGCGATGTTTCAGGTGTTGTAAAATAATACTTTTGAATTAAAAAACTAATACATTTGTATAAATTAGTCACATGTTCAGTTCAGTTCAGTACAGTGATACCACTGTACATCTGGAGCTCTGACTAGCACCTTATGCTCCGAAAAGATTATTTGCATTATATTCTTCAAATAGGATGCAAGGATAGGTCTTGATTATTTTGTACAACTGTAAGTTTTGTTAATTTATGCTTCAACTGTAGTTGGTGAAACTAGAGTATTTTGAATTTATTACTTGGTATTTTAGAATCTATTGGTTGTTTTTAAAAATTCTTCCACTTTTTGAATATGCTCTATTGTATCACAATTCGCTATTGATGAATAAGACCATTCACTATGATAAGAGATAAAATTTTTCAATATTTTACGTTGTGATTGATATTTGTTGCAGGTTAAAATAAAATGTTCACTAGTTTCTGGTACAAGGCAATCTGAACACAATGGAGAATCTGTTTGTTTAAAAAGAAAATAAATATCATTTAATGGTAATTTCTTTGCCCTCAGCTTATTAATTAAAACTTCTGTATTTCTATTTTTTGCTGCCTGTCTTTTCCATTTTTTAAGATGAGAAATATAACTATAGTTTGTATGTCTCTTGCTCTTTTTCCATATTTCTTCGTTTTCGCTTTTGTGTTGATTTTTGAAAAAAGTATGTAGATCTTCCCAAGCACTAATCCAAGGAATAATATTCCAAGGATCTGGAGAGACCTTTAGCTAATTTATCTACTTCTTCATTAATTTATATTCCCTTGTGAGCTGGTACCCAAATGAATGCAATTGATTGAGCTATTTGGAGACACATGTATATAAATAGATATATCAACAGATTCAGTTACAGGTATAATAACTTCTGCAAACTAATTGAGAGTTTTCAGAACTCGCGTAAAATTAATTTCGTATTTTATATAATCTCAGAACGTGCATCAAATACACACACAAAAAAAAATAAATAATAATAATAATTTAGTTTAATTATTTTCTTGTGCATTATCGAACAGAATCATTTGAATAATACAGATTATATTTCGAAGAACAAGGCATTCATTTAACTTTTAGCAGATTTGAATTGAGAGTTTATTAGACAGCGATTTGAGTTGTTGACCAATTACAAAATGCCCTACAAACAACAGATAAATTTTAATTAACCTGTGAAAATTCGACCATCTTCAGTTAATAAAGCTGCTGCGACAGAAAATTTACTGTAAGGACAATATGAATTAGAAAGTGCGGTTTTGGCACGCTTTAAGAGGTCTGGAAATGGAAATTCTGCGGAGCTCGTAAGATGATACATGTCAAACAATAAATTAGCGAAATTCCAGTTCAAAGCGAAAAAAAATTGATCAAGCGTGTCATTGTATACGAAAGCACTCCTTAACTGTAAAAACAATTAATCAAATCATCGGATTGATATAAAAACGGTAATTTGTACTAATAAAAGTTAGAATTTGTAAGTTAAAACATTATAAAGAAAGCTGATGCCAAATTTAGTTTGCTCCAAAAGTTATTCTGCAGAAAATTCATTGAAATTCTACTTTTTCCCAAAGCAGATAAAAAAAAAAAAAATTATGGCACTCAACCCCTAGCCAACAATTTATTTTTCAATTATTACAGTCGGTCGAAAAAATTGTCGAGCACCGTGACCCGTTCAAAAAGTTATTGGAAACGGAAAAAGACCTTTTTTGAAACAGAGTCTTTTTTGCATGAAACCCTCCACGGTATTTTTGTTGTTTTTTATTACGTTTATGTACCCATTTGTCCTATTTTTGTTGTCATTTACACCTATTTCTCTTTACATGTTTCGTTTCCCCCTTTTCTCTTGACATGGCTCTTTTTCTATAATTCCTGTACCCCCCTACATGTTCGCCGCCATTTTGACACAAAATGCAAGTGTGCAGGGAACTACAGTCGGTCGAAAAAATAGTCGAGCACCGTGACCCTTTCCAAAAATGATTGAAAATGGAAAACGACTTTTTTGGAAAGGGCTCTTTTGGTCAGAATCGTGTCCCCTATGGTGTGTTTATCGAAAAAAATTTCAAATTCCTCTGAAAAAAAAATATGTTGGATGGGGCGCGAGAAAAAATAAAAGTTTCCTCCTAGACGAAGGATGAAAATGGTGGGGGTGAGCCACAAATGAAATGGAGACTTGTCACGCTGGGTGAAAGCAACGACCCATGTAATGGAGGTAGGTCAGGGAGGGTAAATGAAAGGGAGACAAGTCAAGCTGGGGGAAAGCAGCGACCTATGAAGTGTAGGCATTACAACGTTGGTATGTCGAGAAAAGACAGAGAATCATTCCAATAGGGGTGTTGTTAGAACATTGGAGGCGAGCCATCTCACGACGTTGCCATCGTGGCGTGTCTCATCTGGTGCGAACCATCGTCTACGTGAGTGAACCCAAATCGTCGTGTGACTAGGGTGAGATTCCTGACAATTTAAGCAATCTGCAACATGCGTCTCATTTTCACATCAATCGACCCTTGCACCCGCATAGTATTGCGTTTCTCTGTACCCTCTTTCCAGAGGGAATAGAAAAATTACTGTGGGAGCAACTTGGAAATAAAAATGTATCCAGTTGGAAAAAGGCTGCCAAGCGTGTACGGGACCCATGGTATAATGTAAGAGGGGGGGGGGGTACCGATCCATGTGACGGGCTGGAAATTTTTAAATTGTGTGATTCCCTTGTATCCGCGCTACGAGGAAACGGAGGAATGCACACCTCTGCATTTGAATCTATACGATAATAAAATAGTGTATGTCAAGGAGGGACACCAGGGATCCGAGTATTCCTTTCAACGCATGAGAGACGAAGTGTATGTGTTGTCTCGTAAACAACAAAATATGATGAATGAAGTCAAGAAAACAAAACAAGCATGTGCCATGGACCACAAGCTGATATTAAGGTCAAAGATGGATGAAATGCAAGCGAAAAACGACCAAAAGCTCAACGAGATGAAAGCGAGAAACGACCTCATGGAAAGGGAAAGAGATTTGATTCAAAGGGAAAACGACGTGTTGAAAAAGGAACTTGACGTGGTGAAAACAAAAGAAAATGAGTTGAACGCTAAAGTACAAAACATGTCAGTTGAAAATAAAATATTGAAAGATTTGTTGCAAAGAAAAAGAGTGGACAGAATCTCTTCCAATACATGGCGTTGGAAAAACAATAGTGTAAAAAGGTTGGTTCGACCTCGTTCAGCCATCTCTCAACTTTCGAGTTCACTAGCAAACCTTTAAAACTAAATCATGTAAACTTCTCTCTAAAAAAAAAAATTTTTTTTTTAGAGAGAGAGAATGTTTAAGAGCAAACACTTTGCAGATTACATTTAAGAGCAAACCCTTTGAAGATTACATTTCAGAGCAAATAATTTGCAGCTTCTCTTTTTCAACATGACCGACACGGACGATGTGTTGAACCTGTTATCCACCCCTGGTTCCCCTTTGCCCTCCATGGCTTCTCCTTCACACCCTGAGTCTTCTCATGAACCCCCAAAACTAAACTCTCCCCAAGACCCTCGACGACGACGTCGTTTCTCCTCGTCTCGACGACGCCCTCCTTATGCTTATCGATTTCCCCAGCACCACGCTCAAGTCTTCTTCCATACGCACGGTCTGGCCGTGTTGTGTCTCCGAGACCATGGTTTCACGCTCACCAACGGGGTCGTCACGTATGCTTCGAATCGCGTCGGGGCGCATGAAGTGTTCAACTCTTTACATTATCTCAATGTCGGCACCCTCTGTGTGACCGACTCTCGTTCCAAGCAAGACTTTAAAGAAATTCAAGCAAAATGGAGCGCTTTCAGTCCCTTCAAACGCATCCCCGTCATGCTCTTGAAATCCCATGCACGAGGCGAATGTCCCTTTTGCCACCAGACGCAATGTCCTCGTTGGATTGCCGTGCAAGGCATGTGTGCCATTCTCCACCAACCTCTCAACTCCATTTTTCACTCGCATCCGGCCTGAAAAACGTATAAAAGGCGGACGTGCGTCGACGCTTCTCGTCAGTTTGCAGCATGGATGCCTTCCCAGAGCACCTCTCCTCCACCGTGGTACCCGTGACGCTGCCCGAGAAACCCGATGTGTTGGAATATGCCGCTCAACAGGGCCAGGTGCGAGCGGGCATCCTCTACCAGGAGCCTCACGCCAAACGCGTGTTTACCTTATTTCGTCAAGATCCGTGGTCGTCAAAAGACGTTGATGGACAATTTCAAGCGGGCCGTGCTGGAAGCCAAGCACGTCAACGAATTTCGACGCAACGCGATCCTGTGGGAAAAAGTGTCCAAAAGCCTCTTGAAAAATCCAGATGGTTTGCTCAAAAATACCGACAAGAGGATGGTGTACATCAATGGCAACATGTTTTTTGTGAAAAAAGACTTTACCTTTGGGATGAGAATGGTGCACCCCGGAGAAGTGCATTTCATTCAAACGACGCACGTGCCCCTGCTGCTCTACGAACTGCCCCCTTCCAGTCTCCAGTGTCGAGCCCGACCCAACGTGAACGAGAAGAGTTTCGAGCCCTACGACCAAATGCTCTACCATCGGACCATCTTGGTCAGCCACACACGGCCTATCCGATCCCGGCGGGAACCCACTATTTGCTGTTGACGGATCAAAAAACCGTTTTTGGTCTGGACCTGATCCCCGAATCCCTGCTCCCTCAGCTCCTTCAGAAAGGAATTCACCTGGGAGATTTTCGAAAAAAAAACATTGGATCAAACCGCCTACGAGCTACCGCCTCCGACCCCAGTGCTTGGACTGAAGCGATCTGGGAAGGAGACGTGCCCCTCCAAGAAACGAGGACGCATCCAGAGACCTGGGCCTGTGCAGATTCCACAACCTGAGCTACTCTATCCCCAGCCTGTGCAGATTCCACAACCTCAGCTACTCTATCCCCAGCCTGTGCAGATTCCACAACCTGAGCTACTCTATCCTCAACCTGTGCT